>CAEGAE010012590.1:0-22997 GCA_903067095.1 Girardinus metallicus | reverse complement strand
AAGGTCTCCCCACGACTAAGAGCCCCGTGATTCCTCTTCTGCACGGAACACACCCCACCTTCACACACAAAACACAACGCAGAGTCCATAGGGTGTCTTCCACCGGCTGCAGGTTTAGAGAGGGAAAGCCTGGGTAACACTATTAAAGTAGACTAAGCACAAAATTAGTTGTTCCAAAATGTCACACTTTAAGTTAACTAATCCTAAATCAGGGGTGCTCGGGTCCAGTCCTCGAGAGCTACCATTCTGCAACTTTCAGATGCATTCCTGCTCCAACACACCTGAATAAAATGAATGGCTCGTTACCAGGCCTGTTTAGAGCTGATCCCGGTCTGTTGGAGTAAGGATACTTCTAAAAGTTGCAGGATGGTAGCTCTCAAGGACTGGACTTGAGCACCCCTGTCCTAAGTGAACTGGAAGTATACTCATGATTAGTCTGACTTAAAGTATGCTAAAATTTAACATACTTAGTATATTTATTTTTTACCATGGTAAACACAGGATTGATGATGGATTTGATGTTGATGTGCAGATTAGTCCTCTAATCTTTTGAATATTTTCTGTTTAAAAAGTTGGCAAATGCATTACAGGCCATGCTAGAGTGGAGTTCAAAAGCTACAGTCAGGAGGGTTAGTCAATCTGTCAACTGTGGCAAGCAAGCACAAGTATTGTTAATGTTTTTGTTAATGATTAAAAAAAAAAATATTCCTTTGAATGTTTTAGTGTTGGTGATATCTGCTCATTCCATCTTCTGAGATTTCTAATGAACCTGGAATTGAGTTTTCCGCCATTTTCGTTTAGCCTGTCGACAATGGCTACTTTCACTACTTTTAGAGGCTCACCGCTCCACAGATATTTCTTTTTACCAGATACGACCTTTAGTTTGATTGGAGCAATAGGATCAATGACATCTGAAATTTGTGAATAGAAGCTATCTATCAACTCATGTAAGAGAGCTTCAGGATTAAATTCCAGCTTTAATGTAATCAGCCGAGATATAATGAGCAATGTTACTTTGCATAACTCATTCATATCTCATTTTCAGAATTAATAGGTACATTAGATGCAGTTGATGATGATGTGGAAATTTCATTAAGCTGACTTGTTTACAGCACACTCCATCAGCAGCAATGTTATCAGTCAGAATGTAGAGTTGCCAAGTAAAAAAATGCATGCAAGTGTAGAATTTGAAGAAGGGTCCAAGCAGAGTCCATTTTATGAAGTACATCCTGGATGTCTTAAATTAAACCCAGTACGGCTGCATGCAGGTTTGAAGTGAAAGTGAAGTGAAGCTGTGAAAGAAAATGCTCAGCAATGTTAATGTTTTTCTCTGCTTCATATTCAAATAAAATTTGAATAGGAAGATCTACAGAGCAACTCAAAGTTATAAATTAAGTATGGAATCTTCCAAGATTTTTGTAGATTTTTTTATTCTGATTCAGATTTGATATCTTAACACCACATATCTGATATGTGTGTGGGTGTGCATGTTTGTGTGTGTTCATGGGAATTTGCAGTTAAAGATAAAAAAAATCACACATTCATCACTCTATGACATTAAGATTGTGCATTGACATTGCTCTTGCATGCAAAATATAGTGTCTAATACAATCAGGTTTCCTGTGTGGTGGTGAAGTAGCAGAATACTGAGAAGCAGCCTGAGGGGAACACCAACCACTGATGAGTGTGGGGTCAGGCTATGGAAGGGCTTTGACAATCATGCTCATTTAGTTGTGTCTTGGACCTTTCTCCAGTCTCTTTCTAGAACATAAAAAGCATGTATTCCTATAAACAATGACTTTCATTGCTTTTTCCTATTTACATTAGAAAAGTGGAGTCGTCAGATTCCATAATTTTTCTTTGTGACTGACAAATCGATTCCCTGAACAGTCATGTGAGTATCTCATGCAATAAAAAATAGTCACTCTGGTCATGACAATTAACCGAATGTGAAATGGCTTAAAAAAAAAAAAAAAAAACTGAGCGAAAATCCAGTTGCCTTCGATACAGGTCTATGGTTAAAGTTACCAAATTATTTGATATTCCATGATTTTATATGGCCCACTTTGCAAACCTTGATACATTTCCTGCATCAGCTACTGAATGTGGATTAACTTGCTGTTCAGTCCAGATCTGGGCCAGAATCTGGACTATGTTCTACATAATTTGTCACTGCTCAGAGACGAACCATCAGCATCCAGCATATTGGACGCACACCATGTGACAGTCAAAAACTAACTTAAGTTTTTTACATTGGTGGTGGTCTCAAAAATTCTGTCAGTACAGCAAAAGTACGCCCGGACAGGCAATCGCATACTGTAGTCAAATCAGTCACAGACTGGTACCTCAACAGCCGGGACCTCAGCATTACCAATGGAGCAAACAGGAAGAAAATGTACAGTAGTACACCAGTGGAGTTTGGGACATTGCTAAAGTAGTTTTAATATTATTTTTAAGACTACTTAAAGAGAATAACGCAAACTTACAGAAGATGGTTACAGAGGATGTCTTGAAGAATAAAATTGGACAAACCAAGCAATGACTTTTAAGCTCATTAGAATTTTACATACTCAAAAAGACCCTCTCTGTGCAAAGCTCAGTGGGTAAATAAAGCAAGGCAGGGGAAGACGCATGTGAGAGAGAGATAAGGAAATGATAAAACCTATGAAGCAGCAGAGGAAGCAGGCAGTAGCTGGACATCTAGTTTTTTAGACATCTAGTTTTGTTCCCCCAAAGTTTCAGACTGCGAGGCCAGACAACATCTTATCCTGACATCTACTTTAGGTCTACTTTCCGCCTCCATACAGCCACTAACTTTAGTGCATTTGTGGTTGCTGTAGACATATTTTCTACATCAGATTTAAACTAATTTCAGACATTGCAATTACAAAACTTTAATGTACAAAGAAACATGGACTTTTCATTCTGGCACACTGACTGTTCATTGATACAGATATTTAATTTTGAGAGATAAACTAAGGATTTTGAGGAAGAAACTTGCTTTTATCCATGCAGTTTTGTTGTTTGTATGAATTGTTTTGAGAAACACTTTTTGTTTTGCAAATGTTGAAAATGAATTGAGAAATGCATCAAATTGGCTGAGACAGCCCACATTGGTGGGCTCAAAAACAAAAATTCACCCAAAAATGTATATGATATTTTTTTAATGATATTACATTCACTGTTGATAAGTTACCTTATACTAACTTTGTTTTTGGATGTTTGAATTGTTTTGGAGTTTTTCAGTATTACTCTGTGTTCCTTCTCTTAGACTCATCTGACACCTCACAGCATTCTATATCAATGTCATGTAGGCCATTCTTAGCATCTGCACTGGATCAGCACTATGATGTGGTGAGCTGGTTGAAACAGCAGAATGGTGGCAGTACAGTTCAGATTTGCCCTGACTAAAAGCAAAGTCCTCCACCGCAACACATGGGAAGACATCAGCGATTTTAGCACTGTGATGCAGTATCAGAGGTTTGTCTGTGGGGTTGAGGGCCTTCAAGGACCCAACAATCCCCCTACATGGATGTGACTACACAATCCACCAAAATGTTGTGGAGTGGAACGAGTGGATGACGGCTGACAACCACAGTGCACCCAATGATAGTGGTGCAGTGGAAGAAAGCTATCCCCAAACCACATCCTGGAGAAGAAGGAGGGTAACATCTTGTGTGAGCCTAACTGTTCCAATCTTGTCAAGTAAAGCAGAGTAAGACCACCAAGAAGCACAGTTCAGCAGCTGTAGAAACTCTTCACTCTCTGGGTTTGCAGTGTCTGATGTAATGAGTTCCCAGTACCTTGAATCAGTTCTCATTGCTCCCAATGTTGAATTCATCATTCTGCCCAGTTATAAAAAATGTCGGCATTGTAAATCTGAAGCCATAGATCTCAATGTTCAACTCATAGATCCACAGAGGCTGTGTGAGAAGGCCACCACACCCAACGAGCACCACATTCTCTGGGACTGAAAGAGGGATCAAATCAACACCGCATCTCGTAGTTTGCTCTCTGCCTCCATACTCAATGTGCATGACATACTCCCCAAGTCCAACATACCCCTTATTGTAGATCGGCCTCTAACTGAGACTGAGGCATAAAACAAATCACTAGCCCTCTGACCTCGCCGTGACCCCAATAAAACTACTTTACTGTTTTCAGGTAAAATAGTACCACAGTCAGTATAAACAGAGTGTACATCTAGTACATTTGTGAGGGGCAGCATGAGCCCTGTAATGAGAGATCCCATGCTGCCCCTCTCATCACACGACCCTCTGGTTTAAAGTAGGGTGCTTGGAGGACAGCTGCGGTGTGTGATGAACAGGCTGAGAACAATCCCGTCCAATGTGTCCTGAGGGAAAGCAGTCTGAACAGTCTGTAGTGTGAATGTGTTCTATGTTCCTTCAAACAACAAACTGCATGGTGCATGCTGAGAGCATTTATCACCACGTGTAACCCCCTATATGTTGACTACCAAGTATTGCCTACCCCTTAAGCTAGGTTTGCTCTCTCTGTCTCAGGCAGAGGTCATACATCCTGTGTATGACCTCTGCCTGATTATCGTCAAAGTCCCTGGGGAGTCCCTGGGGAGATGCCTTTTGGATCTCCCCAGGGATCCAGAAGGATCCCTGGAGGGATCCTTTGTTATTTGTCAGCAAGAGAAGCTGTACACAAAGATAAAACTTTATCAAACATCTCTGCCATCTGATGAGGAGGTGTGACTCCTGAAATAGAGGAAAAGGTTGGCTTAATGGATCAGCATTCTGAAAAGTTTTGGGTTGTGGAGCGACGTACTGCTGTGGCTGCTGATACAAGGGCTCTGAAACTGAAAAACAATCACATACTACAGCAGCTTGGGGAAAACTGACAGCAAATGTTGCTGCATCGGCTGGCAGTGTAGCACTGGGTTATTGAGCACCAAGCTGGGGAAAACAGGAGAGAACACGGCTTGTAGACGAACCAACAGCCCTGTTCGTAGTAACCATCAGCCTCCTAAAGCTTGCGACATGTTTTTCAGGATCAGTACAGTGGCTAATGAACATTGTAACAACTTCAGCTCCTGGATCCTCCACTTGCAAACACTCTCCTACGCAAACACTCATCAGCCGCTTCAACAGACTTGTTTAAGCGGCCAGTAGTCCATGGCTGTCTCTCTATCAGCAGGCAGGATGTTACAGAAGTCTCTTGTTGGAAATTGGAGAAGATCAGCTCACCAAAGTTGTGTTTTAAAATATCAAAAACAGTAGAAACCAACTTATCAATATATGACTGAGGCTGACAGCGAAGCAACACTTAAACCACATCTCTGGCTTTCCTTATATGTCTGGATGTGATGATCTCATACATTTCTACAGGAAAGATAACATCTCATCAAACCCTCTCATTCCTGGAGTCACTGTGGCCACCTCTGAAATATGGTGGTGCCCCAATGTCATACTGAACAACAAACCTCATTTGTGACTGATCGGTCAGGTCGCTGGGCTGACTGTCAGCAACCTGAGACTGCGATTGGCTTTGTGGGTTTAGCCCACTGAGGTTTGTTAAATGCCATCTCCAATCTGCTTAGCAATCAGCAATCACCCCACAGAGATGCCTCACTAGAAACAAGTTGGCTAAGCTCAGTTCTCGCTTTCCCAATGGGCATAGAAGTAGCAGCAAGGACAGGTTGGGGGTTCATCTCAGGCTGATCAGCAGAACATTCATATGCACTAGAAGGCACAGGTCTAACCCTGTCTCAGCGTGTCATTTATTTTTCGCTCATTAATGTAACGATCATCTATTGGAGCCTTCGTTAGTTCTGCTGGTATAAATGGTTCAAAGTGTTGTGGGGAAAGGTTCAGGGTCCAGACTAGGTCCTTTGGAAGTTGTGTTCCACTCCGGCTCTCGCACTGTGCTCTCCTTTCTTTCATGTGGGAAATTATCCAGATTCGTCTCAATTTTTACTTTATCACAGCTGATAGTGACACAGTGTGGCATTAACTAAAATTACACCAGTCAAACACAATATGATAAACAACTACTCCAGTAAAGTTAGCCTTCCTGAGCTTACTCTGTAGACTCCAGTACAGATTGGACCAAAAGACGTCATCAAACCATCGGTGAAAAAATAGCGACCTCCACGGGTGAAAAATATAACGAAAGATGTACATTTTTGAAGTAATTATGAGTTTTGGCGTATCAAAAACAGCATTTTTTTAGGTAATTGGAAAATTGCAACATATTTAGGCCAACATGTTCAACCAGTCCTGGATCCTTTTAACAAATTCTGTAGCTTTATGTGTATGTCTAAATCTGTTGTGTACAAGACAATGTTGCGTGTTTTAACTTTTCATCTCCTCGGCTGGTTTGGTCACATGAGCTACAGAATAACAGACAAATGCTTAAGAATATTTTCAAAGGCAGGTAAAGCAGCAGGAAAATAGTGGTGAAATCAAAAACAACTCCGTCTCAACTGATTGCTGAAAGAACATTGCAAACTGCAAGGAATATTTTAGCAGAGAGCATCCATCCTCCTTTTTCATCAGTTTGAACCTCTGACCTCATGAAGGCATTATTGTGTTCCTCTGGCAACTACATCTATTAGAAGTCATTTTTTGGTAGTGTAATAATTATTCTTAACCAAATTAAATGATAACCTTTACCTATAGCATGCTAACTGTTTTACTCTATGCACAAATTGTTGATATTGTGATTATATGAATGTGTTTTATTTTAGCGTTTGAGTTGAAGGAAAATTTCCCCAATGATAGATTAAATAGTGTTTCATATTATGTTTTTTTCCTATGTAGAAGACTCTACCAACAATCTCTCAAAATAATATATATGGCACCGTAAAAGCAAAAATGTGAATTTTTACTTATATCTGTTTAACAACCTTGGTTATAACAAACAGATTTGTTATTCTTCTGTGAACCTAATTCATTTGTTTGTTATTGACTTTTGCTCAATTAAGTTTCTTATGCATACATTGCAAATGTTTTTTATTATAGTTCATCATGTTGGTTTTCATGTCTCCTTAGTTCTTTTATTCCTTCTATAATTGATGGAGAGATATAGATATTATTTATAATGTATAAAGATCTTGTTTATTTAATTAGCTCTACATTGTCAAGAAAAGAAAAAATTATGGTCTTTCATTAGAGAATTAATTTTTTACGGTGATGGTAACGGTAACGGTGTTGGAATTAATCATAAATAACATAGACTTTATGCTATTCTCATTTAGTGATGTAGCTATGTCAGTTGTGTTACCACCCCCACGCCATTAGAGGCAGTTGTAGACCCGAAAATATGCAACTAAGGAGAAGATTTAGAAGTACACAGAAAGCTACAAAATTTTTAAAAGCTGTGAGCTGCGCTGAAGTAAATAAGAGACAAGTTCAAATTTATGCTGAGTGATACTCCTTCCAAAAGATGAAGATATAACACAGATTTCAAAAGAAAATAAAAACGGGAGACCACGGATAGTATAGGAAATAGCGCCCCCTTCAATTCCGAAGTGCAATGGTCCAATTTTCAAATGAAGTATGAGACTGCCGGTGGTTCGTCACCGCCCCTTTCTGTTTGCTGCAGCGAGGTGGACTTGCAAGATCCCAGCTCTCTGCTAGCAGGCAAAAAACCTGCTTGCCAATGATGGTGACTTTGTCTGCCAAGTTGTCTAAATCTTAAATGTACACCAAATGAGCACAATGTTTTGCTAAAACTATAGCTACAAAACCAGGCCCAAAGTTTCATAGGTCAGTTAAAGTTTTCATTTAAAAAATATCGAGGGAGTTGGAAGTAGGTTAGTTATACCTTTCTCCAGAAACTCTAAGTCATTTATACCAGCAGAACTGACAAAAGTTCTAACAGGTGACCTTTACCTTAACTTGCTAAAAATAAAGTGCTGCCCTATTTAGAAACGTACTGCCTCAGGTACTGACACCACTGATCTGGCCCAGACCCATGAACTCCCTAAACAGCAAAGCTGTTGCCAAACCAGACACGTTTCATGGAGAAACGTCAAAGACGAGCAATGCTAACGGAGCTATTACTACATGAAATAGAATACCGGTACTGAATGTGAAACCACAACACCGGATGACGTTCGGACACTAAGCAGCTGTTGCCGGACTGGTCACAGAGCTATAGAAGTACTTAAACAGTCTGACCAGAGGTAAGTGTCCTTCATTGTTTCATTTACAAAGCCGAAGGCAGCAGCAAACACCAGCTTCTCTGGCCAGCTCTGTCCTCTTCCTCTGTTTGGTCATCATCACCATCATCACCATCATCATCTTCTTCTTGTGAGAGGAAGGTGTGAGCGAAAGAAGAGTGAGAGAGCGAGTGCTTGTATATTTTCTATCTGGTTTTTTCCTATTGTTTTTTCATGTTACTTGTTTAATTGTGATTTTATGTTAGTTTTGTCACGTTTTAATGGGGTTTTGTTGGGTTCGGGTGAAGCTGTTGTGAATCTTTGATTTTACTGTAGGTGATTTAAAGTAAAATCTCATTTTATGCAACATTAAGGCAATCATTGCACCCTTTGTTTTTTTAAATCATCAACACCTTTTTGCAGTTACAGATCAATTTTGGAGGCCATTTTGACAGTTGATGCTTTTTGTTATTGAATAACTCAAAACATTGCTTTGGTCAATATTTGACTTTTTATCTGGTAGATCTGATTAGTACTGAGTGACAAGTTTGTTTGTCAAAATACATTTTGAAAAATGTGTGTATCAGTAATTTAACTTTTTAAATTACTGATACACACAGTATCAGTAATTTACTGTGTGTAAATTACTGATACTGTGGTACAGTACATGTGGTCCCTGGAGATAGGCACCACATGTACTGTAGTTAGATGCAGATTTACTGTTGAAACTGTTTTGCTTCAATCACTTAGATAAAATTTTGGCATTACGACAACACAATTGGTTTTAGCAAGATTATATCTAGCGCCCAAGCTAGTTTGAAGGCACCTTTTAGGGTGATTAATCAGTTAATGTTTTTGGCATTTTTCTATGATTGTTCTTCTGACTCTGCTGACTACAAGGGAAATCTGACACTGCTACTGCAGTAACTAGGGAACTACACTTGAATTGCATCAACATCAAGTCACTAACCTTTCAGTGATGAGAAACATTAATGTTCATTGAGGCTGAAGAAATGTATTGGGCCTAGTTACGTTTTCAGGTACACCAACAGCTCATTGTACTATTGGATGTCCAGGAATAAAATAGATTTTCCTATTGCTGTTCAGTTCAGTTTTTATTTCAAGCAAACAAACAAAAACATGAGAAAGTATTTTTCATTGTTTTGAGCAGTAAAGCACACCCCATAGTCGTCATGTGCGGTGAGACACTTCACTGCAATTCTAAAATAGTGCAGAAAATGAACATCATCGTTCACAACTTCTTCAGTTCGCTGACTGGGCCTTTGAAATTCCCCTCCAATGGGAGAAAGGCCAGATGGAGCACTGAATGAGAATGAGAATTGAGCAGAATTGTGCATGAACTTGATGACCAGGACAGTGTTGCAAGAAAAAGTTGCAGGACAGTGGCCCTCGAGGACTGGAGTTGATGAGCCCTGTTCATCTGAACTTTCAAAATTCAAAAGTTGTAAAGCTCTAAATATTGTAACTCAAATTTGTACATGTTAATTAGAATACCAGTGTCTTTTTATTTTAAACACTATGAGAATAGCTACACTACAATAGAGAAGATTACATTTGCAGCAAAAGTCAGGAAATGCTAGAGGACGTACTAACAATACTTTTGGCCCATCTCAACTCATAAATGATTCAATAATCTTTCTCAGTCATTTCCATTTCAATCCATCTTAAGCTGCATACCCAGACAAAAACACTCTAATATTATTTTACGTCATTTTACGCAGCCAAGCTGAATCGCTATGCAAGCTTTTCAGGAATATTTGAGAAGAAGGTTAGATCAATCTTGTCTTAAGTCAGGCGTCAGGTTGGCGCCACAGACTCAGCAGCAGCATTTAAATCTTCTTCTGTCAGACCTGACTAAATCGGTAAGACATCATTAAGTACCTGCTTTGAAATGCAGTTATATACATGTGATCAAATTAATCCAACAGAGCCTAATGTCATTACATTTATACCCTTCTACCCTTATAATATCAAATTTAGCTCCAAGTTAAACATAGGTGGTTGGAGGTTATTACATCATGCATCTCTTTCAGCATTGTTTGGGATCACAGAAACAACCAGTCTCTTGTGCTCCTAAAGAAACAGACCTCACAATCTCAACAGCATCTCACTACCTTGGTGAAAAATACACATACTAAGTATGTACAAGTTTTGCATACTTGAGCATACTTGAATTCAGATTAATCATCAGTACACTTCAAGTTTGCTTAGGATTATTTGGAACAGTTTTGTACTTTTTGTATTTTAATTGTATTTAAATACTATAACATCACAATTTGAAGTGCATTAAGTACCACATGCTTTTTTGGAACTACTAAAGGTATTGGTATACTTTAAGTATATGGCTTTTTATGTAATATAAATGTGCTTGATTAGTATATCTTAAGTGTACTATTTTTGTGAACAAATTACATTTGAAATATACTTATACTGTTTTCTAAATATGTAAGCATAATATATTTTATATATTAGTACTGTGTTCAGAGTATGCTCTAATTAAACTGGCTTATTATAATTGCTAATAAAGTACATTTTAGTTATTTATCAATGTCTTCCAGTATTCTGCTTTTCCATTTTGTACATTACATGCTTCACCACACTATAGTACAGAAATTGTGCTAGGCTACAATAATATTGAAAGATAACTTACACAAGAAACCACTTAACACACACTTTCCAGGAAAAAAGCAATATTTTCTTTTATTAAAGACATGTTTACAGGATACTTTATTCACAACTTTATGTACTGTAAATATATTAATAGTTCACTATTGAACAACTAATACAACACTTAACACAATAAACATGAACATACCAGCATGACAACATTTGTCATTCAAAAAAACAGAAACAATAAAAGAAAATTTCACTTTGAACATGAACTTAAATCCTTTTGCTTTGACTGACGTGCTCATTGTTGCACTTCCGTCTGGTGGCCAAGTGCTCATCAGAAACCTTGGAATTTTGAAATTCCTGAAGAACAGCATCTGCAGAACATAAACAGAAACATTTTCTTCAATTTTGGCCATGTTAGACCATCTGTCAAAGTACAATATAATATTTCAAAGGATTAGCAGTATCAGGGTGGCATGCCAATATAACAAAAAATGTACGTTAATGTTATGTTACACTCTAAAAAGTATACAGTTTTTAGAGCACACTCTAAAAAGTGTGCTTGGGCTGTAGTTCATCTTATGGACTTATTTACATTAATCCCATGTAATTATTTAGCTTTAATTATGACAACTTTCATGTGTTCAATTAACTTAAAAGTTACACATTTTTAATTTAAAGGCATTTTTTTACTTTGACTTTACTTCAAACAATTCAGTTCAATGCTGTGTTCGTATCCTACGTCTGATGTCATGACTTAAGCTTCACCAGGGACAGATCCTGTACCAACCAGGATGCTGTGGTGGTTCAGGGGTAAAACACAACCCACATAAGGAGACCTTAGTCCTCAACACAGCCATTGCAGGTCCAATTCCCGGCCTGTTGACTTTTGCTGCATGTCTTCCCCCCCTTTCTAGTGAAATGTAGCACCTGCACAAGCTGAACATTTTGAACTAAATGTTAAAGGTTCAGCTGCAGACCCAAACTGACGAGCAAGTGCTTTTTATTTATTTATTTAAGACGTCACTTCTAGTCATTATTTATTTATTCGTATTTTGGAGGAAGATACAGACTTTTGTGAGTGAGGAGGAAAGCTGACAATAATGAAGAGAAATGCTTATGAATAAAACATTAAATTTACTGAGAGAACTGTGCTAGCTTGAAGATGATTTCTTGTTCTTTTTCTGAATGGAGCTCAGCTGAGTGAGGATAGACATGTTTTATTTCCTTTCCTTTTGCAACCTTCAAAAATATTCCAACTTTTAAAATGCAGTTGTAATACTGATAACAGAGTCCACAATGTATCAATGACTGTTTAGTACTAACCCAATTCTCTCTGAGATGCGATCTTCTTTCAAAAACCTTTTGTTCTCCAACATTTAAAAAGAGAAAAGGCAGAAACATCAAATTTGTGGCTTCCATCAGATAAGACAGTCACATACTTACAGTGCATAATGACGGTTTGGGATTGATGAAATAGAATACAAGTGTTTGATATGAAGATTTTGCTGAGTGAGTTCAGAAAAGCTGCAGAGCCTTGTCATCCTTTGAGGTCGATGCCATCATCGTGCTTGCCGTATCAAGCATGATGATGGTTTAATCATTTACCCCAGAAGATTCTGGGGTAAATTATTAAAGATCTGAGAACATTGCATAATAAATCCTTTGCATCTGCTAGTGTCTCCGTCAAACCTGTCAGGGGCTGGTGAGCGGATCTCCAAAATTGTGGATCGGATGACAGGAACTGGATCGGGATCAGGAGGCTGTTGGGCAGAAACTTGCAAAAATGTAGCTATCTCTTCTAGCTGCCGGTTTGTTTCAGTTTGGCTGGAACTGAGATCACGGAGGTCTGTTTCATGAGATTGTAAAATAGATTGTTGTTCTGATAAGGTTCTCCTGATTGCGTCTGCTGGGCTTGGTTGTTGGCCTGAGTGTTCTGTCACGTTTGTTTTTCTGGTTTCTAACCCACATGCAGAACACAATTCAGGAGAAGGATAATCACTTCAATTAGTTTAATTTTCAGACAGGTTAATAAATGGCAGGATGAAAACAGATCCTTGGGAGGTGTAACAGGAGCGTCAGTGCACTGAGAAGAACAACGGAGCAGAAGGTGAGTTTGAGATAATCTTAATTGCCAGTTGTTTCCAGAATGTGATTACTTCTTACTTGTTTGCAGTTGAATGTGGCCGAGGGGGATTGGGAAACTATAGGTTCCAGGTTTCTGATCCTTTGTGGGTATTCACAGCTTGGTCCAAGTTCCAGAGGGGGTTCTTTCACGGAGTGGAGACCGGTGGTTGGAGCGGAGGCTGTGGTGGAGGGCGGACAGGTAAGAGGTACTTGAAGGAACCAAGAGGAGATGGGGAAACTGCCAGCCGGAGTTGCAGGAACGAATGGAAGGCTTCAGCGGAGGAAGGCGAGTATGGGCTCGGGCAACCAGTGAGTATCGATCCACGGCGTCACGAGGGAGACTGAGAGAACAGGCCAGATCTGGGTTCACAGGAATCACCTGAAGGGAGTCAAACAACAAGGAGGCGTTACCAGGAGACCACTAGGAAGAGAGTACTCAAACCAAGCTCAGGAGGGCTCGAGGCTACGATAGCTGGCTAGCACTCAGGCGTCGAGATACTGGCAGTTGGCTTCTCTTAAGCACCAGGTAACGAGGTGATTGATCACCGGTGTGAACGGTGATGTCAGCCATCCAGCCCTCCTGTGGCCGCCTCCACAGCTACATCTAGTGGTTGACGGGGGACACAGTGAGCAAAGAAAAAAAAATCCACAAAGAACCAAAAAAAACACAGATCCTAACATTTCCTGGCTTTCAATCACTTCAAGGGCCTTTTTCTCATCATGTTTTAAAAAGCCATTGTGTCTAACCAGATCTGACTTTTACACTTTGCGCCTTATTAATATTTTTCTTCCATCTATTCACTTTTTAATTTATTTTAAATCATATTCAATTCATTCTGTCAGCTGTTTAAAACTGAGAAGTTTTGTTTGATTCTTGTTAGCCGATGATGATAAACCATGGTTTTTATTGTAGAAATTATATGGTAATTTGATGTTAATTTGCACGATGTGCAAACTGGTGAGGGTTGTAGTCTCGGGGCATATGGTCTTTGATGCCATATGCCCCACGACATATGGGTCATATATCTCAGATATCATTCTCAGTCAGGGCTACCAGACAGGAGTCGTTTATTTTTAGATTTTGTTTCTGTAACTCTCTGTGATGTCCTGTCTCTTTCCCCTTAATTGTTCCCAGGTGTGTCTTGTTCCCTGATTACCCTTCCTGTGTATTTAAGCCCACCTGTTGTCTTTGTCTGCTGTCGGATCGTTGTCGAGTCTACCCTGTTGATTGTCTGTGGTCGTTGGTCGTATGTTTGTCTCGTTGTCACAGTCGAACTGTATAGTCCTGTGTCGGCTCAGCTCCTGTAATCAGTCAATTTTCAGATCAGTTGCTACCAGTGTTAGCTTAACTTTCCGGTCACTGTGCTGCCTGCTTATGGGACTGTATTTGAGCTTCATCGTCGTCATCATCATCATCATCATCATTAAAACCACCATTCACCTTCATCTCCTGGGTTTCACAGCATTCATTCTCACCACCACACCTCCATTTTATGACAGAGAGAGGGGGGAGACATGCAGCAAAGGTCATCATGCTGAGAGTCGAACCTGCAATAGCTGCATCAAGGACTAATGCCTCCTTATGTGGGTCGTAATCTACACCTGAACCACCACAGCACCCTGTTTGGTACAGGATCTGTCCCTGGTGAAGTCATGACATCAAACGTAGGATACAAACACAGCATTAAACTGTATTGTTTCAAGTAAAGTCAAAGTAAGAAGTTCCCTTAAGTTAAAGATTTGTAACTTAAGTTAATTGAAAACATGACAGTAAGTTGTCATAACTAAAACAAAAGAGTTAAGTGAGATTAATGTAAATAAGTCCATAAGATGAACTACAACCCAAATAAAATTTTAGTGTGCTCTAAAAAGTGCAATTTTAGACATGTCCCAGCCTCACCTGCAGGAAGAAGGTGGGGAAAACATTCCCAGTACACAACCCAGTGGATATGACAACACATTTTTACATAAGAAAATAAATAAAAACTTTGCAGTCTACACAACTCAGACTTTTTATTTTAAAATTATGAGCATCCAATGAGCTGCTGGACAGTTTTTGGTACCACTGCTACTAAACGTGAGTTGGCCTACTATTATGGCCTGCTGGGACCACAGTACTAAATAATTAATGATTCCTAAGAGTTAAGAAGGCCATGGCTAATCTTCCCTTCAGGCTAGGTGCATTTGTCTGAGAAAGAGTGGGGGAGGAATCTGAAACTTTGAAAAGTTGTAGCTCTTCAAACAGCTCAGGTGTAGCATGTTCAGCAAAATATGTGAATCCAGTCAGACCAAAGCTTACTCACAGTTCAAAGGAACTCTTTCACCTCTAAAGCCTGAGAAGAGTAGAGAAGAGAATTAGGTGAGCCATTGATGTCAGTGACAGTGACACCTGTGTGATATCATTGTATGATGTATTTATCTGTCTGATGTCAGTGTGTGATCTTGCTGTAGGTCATTGTATCTCTGATGCTTGAATTGTACGTGTGAAGTCAGTGTTCAATGTTCTGATATTTGATGTCTGTCTAAAATACGATCCAAGTGTTTGATATCAGCTTCTCCTCGCTGATGTTAGTACATAGCCTTTTATTGTTATATAAAAGGGACAGACTTATCCCGTGTGATGGAAGTCCCTCATGATAAACAAACAATAGTTTAGTTACTGATCAATAAATTGAAATTAAAGTCATATAGTCAATTCTCAACTTAGAATAAAAATAAATTGGAAATTGTAGGCCAGGAGGTTGGTGTGAATTTTTATTGTGAATGATGTAAGCAATGCTATGAATGCTGTAGGCATTCGCACTCTTGAGTTCCTGTTTCTCGTTATTCTTTATTATTAGGCCCGAGCACCGGGCCTAATAATAAAGGCGCGCTGCATTTTGCATCTGTAGCATCTGCAAAATGCAGATGCTACAGATGCAAAATGAAACATGAAACTCTTGCATCTCCTACACAGAAACTCACAGAGGCACCAAATTTTCAGTGATTGATCAACATCGGATGCCCTACAATACCCAATGGTCAAATGGTGACATCACTTAAGCTACGCCCCCTGAGAACAGGAAGTGTCATGTTTTACTGTGAACGGTCTCTATCTGAGCCTTTGACCTAATCAACATGAAACTGTGTCCAGCGACAGAAGACATGTGGGTGTGATGTGGATTTCAACCCTGACCGGTTTCAATAGAGTAGGTGGGCATGGCAGTGTGGCGAAGTGATTTGTAACAACGTTGTCATACGTTTTCCTCTGAATTCCATAGCCGAGCTGCACCAAATTCACTAGGATCGATCCTTATCCACCCCCCGACAGGAATCCACAACAATCACTGGCCTAATTTCCCTAAAAGTCTCTGGAGCCATGGTCCAAACCCAACAGAAAGTCAGCAATCATGTCATTTTTGTAGATTGTATCTGGTTGAACTCTTCCTACAGCTTTTGAGATACAGACTTCAGAATCACTCAGCACACTCTTGAGCCATTGATGGTCAAAAGTTATCAAAAGATTTGTCGTACATCAAAGCATGTGGGCGTGGCTAACTGTCAAACTTTGACTATCAAGGTGCAATAACTTTCACATACAAGGTCATAGCTTCATCATAGACCGGCCCTCATCACATGCACATGGTCAATTGGTGACATCATTTAAGCTCCGCCCCCTTCCAAAAGGGAGTCAACTGTTTTTTCTACTGGATATCTTACTTTTACTCTTTGATTCATATGGGTTTAAACTTGTGTCAAGTGACATAAATGACATGATGATGAAGTCTGTCAATGCTACCTGCTGGCTGAACCTTGTGGGCATGGCCCAATGGTGAATTTCAATCCCTGGTTGTATGCATACGATCGTCTCCAAATCACACATGCCTCTGAATTCCACAGCCGAGCTGCACCATCCGATTTGCACCAAACCTGTTATGAATGACTCTTGTGAATCTCTGAAGAGCTCAATAGCATTACATTGTAATTTGACTCCACTGTGCCCCCTTGGTTAATACATTAATATATCGCCTCACTGCATCGGCCGATATGCACCAGATTTTTCGTGCGTCATCAGGGAGCACTGCCGAACACATCTGTGCATATCACCTGCGCCAGAGCTCCCGCGGTCGCCAGGAGGCCAGAGCAGTGCTGAGCTGTGAGGGCCGTCTGACATGGCTTTAATTTTTATTCTGATTGCTCACTTTTTCTCTGCGCTTCTTCTCCTGCATACTTCATGCCATTTTCACCATTCAACTTTTATACTATTCAGCTTGCTCTCCTAATGCCGGCTATATCTTTTGGTATTCATAACCTTCATAATTTTGATAATATTCAGCTCTTTATGAATTTTTCACCCTCAAAGAAATGGGTCAACAACCACATCCTGTGGCAGAATTGAGAATTACAATATAAAATGTCTGTTGTGTTTCACAGTGGCTGTTTCAGGTCCTGCCTATTAATTGCAATGAATCATCCAGTTTCAGAGCTGTCATGGAGAACACAAGGCAGTGGCCATTTTCAAGTTGGGCAGTTAAACAGCTTTTTGCTGTTCACCACCTGGGAATAATTTGAGCTTTTGACATTGCTTTTTTGTGCTGCATGTAGCATGTTTTTTGTAGTCACCATGCACAAAAATGCCTCCAAACGAATGTTGATATCTCAGGAACCATAAAAAGTATGGATTTCATTCCCCCACCGTTTTCATCACAAGGAATAGGGAAAATTTCTGTCCTTTACAAATTTTAGGTTTTATATTAGTTTTTCTTTTTTTTACATTTGCATATTATATTTGGGGCCTGTCCATAGCAATGCATAGGGCAGTGACAGACTTGCTTTGCAAGTCTGTCACTGCCTCCATGCATTGCATGGCAGGCACCTATTATTCTACACCCAATAGAATGTCTCTTTATTTATTTTTCTTCCATTACCGTTAATGCGGCTTGTACTACTGCGTGCCCCCCCACAAAAGTGGTATCAAAGCGTGCGGCTCGATCCCGACAGGTGTGCTACTATTTTTATTGGGGATCGGCGTTACGATGGCAAAGTAAAAAGCGAAAAACGAGCGAAATTTCCAACTGCCGAAACCTAGAGTGTAACTGAAACCAACTGCCGCTTTTTTAGAGTGAGAGAAAGAGTGGATTTCTGACCCCAAAATAATTTTGAAATCGCTCTCACGCCTACAAAAATTGCTCGATTGGTATGAAAGTCGGTCATGAAATAGAACCGAAGGCCTGCTCCGGTAAAATGTTTTCGAAATTTCTCTAGGGCTTATGGTTTTCTGTCAAGGTGCTTCAGGCTCTGGACCATTCATTTTCAAACTTTTCTCAAAAATTACAGAGCTCAGCGCACACAATTTTTCTCTCATCGCTGCTATTATTGTGAGTGAGCTACAGATATGAATCGCGGTTATATCGAAAACGACAAATGGCTCTCTCAGACGCTTCAAACGGTTTTCGGATCGCTTTTACGGATCTTGAACGGGAAGCAGTTGTTCGGACTGCTTTGTTCAGAAAAAGTGACTGCTTCAAACAGTTAGAATGTTGTCTCTCCCTCACATGACAGTTGGCACAGAGCCAAGCTTCTCTTTAGAACTACAACATGGTGGAACACTCACTTAGTACAGAGGACGGCTGAGTTGGCAGTTAAGAACTACAAAGAATGGTAAGGACTACAACATGGTGGAACACTCACTTAATACAGAGGAGGGCTGAGTTGGCAGTTAAGAACTACAATGATGGAAGGTTAGGACTACAATGACGGCAGAATGTTTTGGGCATTATATAAATGGTTTATCCCAACCACGGTTACTCATAGGATTAGTATAGTCTTTTAAAATGAAGTTTAATAAAAATTTCAAAATAAAAGCCTTGACCATTTTTACATCATGTAATTACTCTTTTGGGCATTATATAAATGATTTAACCCAACCAATGTTACACATGGGATTAGT
The DNA here is from genome assembly GCA_903067095.1 of Girardinus metallicus. Lineage (NCBI taxonomy): Eukaryota > Metazoa > Chordata > Actinopteri > Cyprinodontiformes > Poeciliidae > Girardinus > Girardinus metallicus. The sequence goes on along the minus strand of CAEGAE010012590.1, from coordinate 4,173 downwards.
GTGACAATTTAAAATGAAGCTTACTGAAAATTTCAAAATAAAAGCCTTCACATTTTTCACATCAGGTAATTGCTATGTTGGGCTTTCTGTCACTGGTTTAAACAATCCACTGTTACAGAGTGTATTAGTGTGACCATTTAAAATGAAGCTTACTGAAAATTTCAAAATAAAAGCCTCAATACTTCTATGAGGTTAGTGCACCGCCATAGGCGGTTTTGGGGATGCAGAGCAGAGCAGACCATAACCAGAACCGCTATAATAATCTTATTGGGAAAGCATTTATTTAATTTAGTATTTGGATAAAACCATTTATATGGTTTATGGCTAAATATGTGCTAAAATTACTTAATTTTTTTTATTTCATGTTGTACTAATGCCCCTGTACTCCCATCAATGCAATGCATGATGGGAGTTAAAAGTTTGTTACTCTGTGATTGTGTATGGAAAAGAGAAAACTTTTTTTTTTTTAAATTGATATTAAACACACAATGACTGTTGAGGTACAAAGAACACTGCAACATAGGTAGGAAACAAAACTGAAAATTGAGGCTAAGACTATAAGACACAAACGTAATAGTAAGGCAAATGAAAAAAATAGAGCAAGATTTAAAACAAAAGACAAGTAGAGATACTGGCAATTACTTTTTTTGCGTATTGCAAATGTTTCAGTGAAGTGTAATACAGTTTAAATTAGTTAAGAAAAATTTCAAAACAAGGGGTAGAACCTTTCCATATTTATGGAAGCCCATCTCTATGGAAGCCTGTTTCCGCCACTCTGTTAAAAAGAAAAATCTCATTATAATGAGATAGTATCTCAAAATAATGAGACAATAATGACATAGTATCTCATTATTTTGAGATACTCTCTCATTATAATGAGATACTTTTTAATTATTTATTTCAACAGAGTGGCAGAAACGGGCTTCCATACCATTTACAGCAGTGTATATGATATTTAACAAGCAAGAAGACGATATTTACCATGTCAGAAATTTGGCTGTCAAGATCATCAACATAATATGTGGGTGATGGTAATCTCTGGGATGTTCTTAATTTTAAAGGACAGCCAATTATTAAGGTCTCTCCATAGTTTAAAAGAAAAGGGACAGGAAAAAAGGAGATGATTAAGGGATTCTTCTGGACATTCACAAAAGGCACAAAATATTGAATCAAATTTAAATCTTTTGTGCAAATACTCTGCCACTAGGTAAATATTGTGAGAGATTTTGAAATAAGTCTCTAACTTTAGGTGAATCCGGCCATTTGACGTACTTGGAGAATGCCTTCTCAATTATAGACAAAATTGTTATTATCAAGATGCTATTATTATAATCATTAAACAATTTAGATATGAAGGCAGTGGAAAAGAGAAAAACTACACATGCTGTATGCTTGAACCGTGGATTTTGTTTAATATAGTTGCACAAAATCAAAAATGTATATTAGTTTTTCAGTTCTTTTTACGGGTGCAACACTAATTAGAGTGAAGGAGAAAGGAAGATTCATCTGGACCCAAGATACATTTTCTTTCATGCAGCATTTCATATTATATTACACATTCATACGTCTTTTAGTGGACTGGGAGAAACATATACTTATGTGTGTTTAGGGTCGGGACACGTGAAAGATGTGGGGATAATGTCACCAGACTTCCTGTTGTTGAACTTTCACTGTATCATTTTCTGGTAACATTATGTGAAAAACTACTTGAATATGCAAACGTTTTTTTCCCAAATTCTGTTTAGTTTATTCATATTGCAGCATTTCACAACAAATGTTGTATCGGGTTACTTTATAAAAAAATTTATTTCAATTCTATTACACACACATTCCTAGTGGTCCTAGTTATCAGACAGTGTGTTAAGCTCAATTAATTATTCAAATTAGTTTAAAATAGTTTCTGTGTAAGGAAATCCAGCAGATTGCATCAAGTCATTGACTTGCAGCATTCACTCCTCCTAGATGAGGACGTAAAGACACTAGACAATGGGTTGAGTTGCTGCTGTACAGCAAACCCTCATACCAAGCATGCATGTAGCGACAGTGGAGAGGAAAAACTCCCCTTTAACGGGAAGAAACCCCCAGCAGAACCAGAACCAGAACCTGGCTCAATACAAAAGGCCATCTGCCACAACCGCCTAGAGGCTTGAGAAGACAGAGCAGAAAGGACAAGAAACAGATGAACTGATGTAGGATTATTTTCTATGTAAATGAATACTAAAAAGTTAGCTTATTAGCTTAGTTGATGCCACCACAGTCAAATCAGGGCACCAGACCAGATGTAGCTTCTATGGAGAGAAAGACAGTGAGAAAAAAAAGTAAACAGTTAAAATGACAGCAAATAATGATAGTTTGAAAGTAGATGAAGAAAGTGAGAAAAACTGTTCAGTTTTTCCTCCAGCTGTCTGAGCCTATAACAACATAGCTACAGAGGTAGCTCAGGAAAACCTTACCCATTACATAAGACGCATGAGAGGCAGTCATATTCTAAAAGCTTTTCTAAAATCTTAGACATTCTTTTATCTTGAGATTTTTGTGATGAGTGATTTCTATTCATCAATGCCCCATGGGTTTCTACTTCTTAGCTCTTAAGATGCTGTATCAGTCTTTTGCCCTGCAGGCAGAGAAAGTTAACCTTAGAGAATCTGCCTCTGTTGTAACTTATCAGGGTATTTTGTAGGAAAATGATTGACAACAAACATCAGAGGATTCAGATTCTCTTTCTCCTGAGACTTCTCTTAAGCTATATCCATGCTTGCGCTTTATATCAACTTAGTTCCATTTGGCAGATTAGCCTTCAATACCACTCCTTTGTAGCATGGCTGTTAGTTTTGCCAAATCCAGGCCCTAATTAATTTGCATAAATACTTAATATGGAAAATCCCAGTGGGTATTATTTCTGTGGTACATTCTGCTGAGTTGTTTGTTTTAATTTCATTCAAAAACCCTCATTGTTGCTGGCCTTCAGTAGAAGGATGCAGTTAATGAATTCCTGTTACTCTCCCAAATTGCATTAAAGCCACTTTTATACTAGAAATGATCCACATATAACAAACATGACTAATTAGTCAAAAGCATATTACTATAAAACATTTTTGTTGTTGATGGAGCTGTGCTTTTATTGACAGTTTTACACATGAAAAATGAATTGACTATTCAATCAAAGCTAACTGCAATGTCAAAAAATAGAGAAATCAAGTCAGATAAATGGCACAAGCTAAGATGAAAACTGCATTTTTAAAGTAGGTAGCTACAGTTGGTAAAATATCTGAAATTCACACAAAATAATATACACAAGGCAAATTAACAGTGATCTAAGGGAAATAAGACATGAACGTCTAACGATATTTAACTGTAATTTCCAATTTTGCCAACTGTGTATTATACAACATTTGTTGTATTCTTTGTGGTCTTGCGTTAATAATTTAGGTATATGACAAACCTGTACTGTCGTGATTACCCTAACGCACCAGTCGGTTTGCAAAATCATTTTATGTTTGTTCTCGGAACTCAGTGCCAGCGACACACTGCACAACTTTCAAAGTCTTTTCAGATTTTGAAAAGTCTTAGAGATCACACTTTCAAATTGGTTTTAGATTCTCCAAGCCTACTGAAAGTTTGACAACCGAATCTACTAAAAGAACAAACACTGCACAATTTGAAAAACCTGGCCAATGTCTTCCTATGCATTTCTGTTTGCAGTGCTACGTCTGGAATTTCTCCCATCAAGCCTTTTTATATTTACCGAAACCCACAAAATATTTAGCAGTGTATTTTTCCTGTTTGACATGCAAGACCATACAGCTGAAAATGTTTTGCGTTTTCAGTTTAGCATTACAAGCAATAAATTATTTCACAGTTCTTATATAGTGGTGCAATTATTTGCAGGTCCCATATAAAAAAAAAAAAAAATTCCCTTCTCACCCTCTGCGGGTGGTCTCTTTTCATCCTCTGAGCTCGGGTCCTCTTTGGCTTCCAGTCCATATTCTGCACAGATGTTCCTGTATACTATGGCCGCCACTTGGTTATGTCGTTCCATGTATGCTTTCCCTGCCAGCATCTTGCACCCTGCTGTTATGTGCTGGACTGTCTCAGGGGCCTCCTTGCACAACCTACACCTTGGGTCTTGTCTGGTGTGGTAGATCTGAGCCTCTATTGCTCTGGTGTTTAGGG
>CAEGAE010012587.1:0-16581 GCA_903067095.1 Girardinus metallicus | reverse complement strand
AATTAAGTAAGCGCCGTTCTGTTACAGCGATTGCAAGCAGACAGGCTGAATGCCAACAAAACAGATGTTACTGTTTAGCAGTGCATGCAGTGGAACCATTTAACAATCCTCCGACAGAACGAGAACCCACAGTATGTCGCACTTTCCTGTCATTCTTCAGGCAGGACTTTCTAAATAATAAAAAAATAGACTCTGTACATTTTATGTTTTCAATGAGTAGCTTTTTGTTTTATCACAACTCATTAGAGGCACATCATCTGTGAATGTTGTTGTAAACTGACATTGTTGAGACATTTAAATGCTTTCCCTGGGATGTCTAGTCTCTAATATTAAGGTGAATAAATGCAGTTAATTAATTGGTTTTAATAAAGGCAAGAATCCATAATACAAGCTTAAAGCTCAAATTCAACATCTTATTACATATTTGCATCTATTGCTCTATTCTTATTAGCCTTTTTAATTGCACTTTTATAGCCCCATTTATTGAGTCCTTATTTGTTTTAAGCTTCATTAGTTCACATTATCATGATCAGCTCCTGTAATGAATTGGGGGAGGTGCAGGGGCTTAGCTCAGCTTTTTTTTTCAAAATCTATAATACTTTACACCAGTAAAGTCAGAAATAAATTACATTAATACCAATTTTTCTTGTCACAGATTGTTATCTGTGATGCATTTAAAATCGCAATAAGATTAAATTTTAAGTTTTTTGGGGTTTTTGTCTAGTTTCTGGTGCAAATATTTTTGATCCACTACAAGTAACCCAAAACTAACCTATAAATAACTTTTTAGGAAGATATAAAAGCCTGTTTTAAGTCAATAATTCCTTAATATTGATTTTAAAAAGTACTAGTTCCACTGGCAGATTTTTTAACATATAAGAAGACATTTTTCACATGTTACAAGATAAAACAAATCTGCCAGTGGAATTATAACTTTTTTTTAATCAATATTATTGACTTAAAACAAACTCTATATAAACCTGAAAGGTTACTTGTAAGTTGGTTTTGTCCCACTTCAAGTGGACAAATACATTTACACCAAAAACTGGACAAAAAATGCTTGGTAAGCTCTCTTAAAACCAGGAAGTTTCTAAACTGTATGAATGACAACACATCTATATGCATAGTGTTTGCTGGGGTATGGTTGTAAATGTCTACAGACTGTTGTCTTGATAAAAACGACAGACCATTTTCGAAACAATATGTCAAATGGATGTGTGGTGACACAAAGACTATGAATTACAAAATCTTTCTACAAAGATCACCGATGCAGGAAACATTGGTGAGCTCAGTGGAAGTAAACAGGTCAAGAGGACAGATTTCTTCCTACCTACCAAAAGCAGTCTTTCTGTTAGAAACAGTTTTTGCCTCAGGATTATGAAACAACTGGACTCCTGGATTTTAAGCAAGGAACAACCTTAAGCTGAAGAAGAAGGACAAAAAGCAGTTAATGTTACAGCTATTGTAAATCTCACGAAGAAAATGAAACAGTGAGACTGTGAGGGAACTGTATCTGAGCATAAGGTTAATCTGGTAATAAAAGGCCTTCTTTCACAACAATTTTTACTTTTATATGTCCTCTGTCAGTGCAAAAATGTCTGATGTCCACAGATACCAGCTTACATTTTTCTGAGTGCCAGAGCAAAATGAAGAAAATAATGTTTTAATACAACTTCAATCTGATTATATATCAGTATTTTAATGCTCTTTTGATCCACGTGTAAGGTTAGCGTGAAGCGACTTATGGCAAAAGATAGACAAAGTTTGAATGGTTTCTTAGGAACATGTTTTGACAGCTACATTACAACAGCACAGCTAAACTCTAAAAAGTGCTTTGGACTGTAAAAAGAGAAGATACCTGCCTAAACACTTCACGTCAAGCTGATATAAGGTAAATTATTCTGGTAAATTGTTGAGAGTAAGGTTCTGACACGTCTGTGCATATCAGAGTCAGAATGCTGGACTGGCACAGAAATTACAAAGTCTAACTGAATACTGTCCGAAATTAAGCATTTCAAATAACCATCACAAGCAGGCATGAGTAAGAAGCATACACACAACTGAAAAGCAAAAGTTGCCAAAATAATGTTTTCTATCCTTCAAAATCCCAAGACTTCAGTTGAAGACTCTAAAGTAAAAAGGCTCATGGTTAAAAATACAACACAATAGACATTGTCCTCACAACTCTCCAAGAATACTAGCAGATAGCCATTAAAAATATCAGGTGTTAAGGGCAGGTAGCAAGTTAAGTATGCAACTTAACAACTTAAATTAAATAATCTAAAACAAAGCAATGGGAGGAGCACTTTACTGTTTTTAAATTTAAACTTATAATTTCTATACTGGAATGGGAAATCATGGCTAAAGTGTTGTACCCAGCCATGACTGGGAAACAAAGACATGAACTACATACAGAACAAAAGAAACTAGTAAAAACTGAATTTCAGAAAGAATTGCATTTACCCATTTTCATCTAAGTTTCCAGAACGTAGAAGTTTCGCAGCATGACCATAAACCATGATGTTTGGGTGACAGGTGACTGTAGTAAGGCTGAAAAATAGGCCTAAACTTTGCTTATCTGAGCTCCTGCAGAAAGAATCTCAATTATATATACATAAACATTTACAGTGAACTTTGATATCACTGCATAATTTTATTGCTTTTTTCTTAGGATCCCTTTTACTGTTTTACTTCTGGTTTGTTTATTAGTCCTTATTCTTTCATTACTGCAAGCTTTATTAAGAGTTTGTTGATTAAAGTATTTTAAGAGAAGGTTAAAATATTCTGTAAATACATTCTTATATTTTGGAGATAAGTTCATATATCCTAAATCTATCACTGCAACTGTCGATGATATTTACTAAAAGTTACTATAGAAGTAATTACTGAACTGAGCTCCACTGCCATGTTCTCTTACACTCATCAGCACGCTTGCAAAGACAAATATAATTTATTATATTTTGAGAAAAACAAGTAATATCCTTCCCTGGATATTTGATGCACACATACAGAAAACACCTGAAGGATGAGAATCTTTAGGCTGTCAATTATGCACTGGTTAGTACTTAAGCATATAAAGTTATTTTACTGAAAACTACTCAATTCTGAAAAGAAGTACACATTAAAGATGTACCTTACACAAATATATAACAATATATACATAGCACAGTCTGACAGACAACAGCTATTATTGTTTATTTATGACTAAAGGAAGGCTTTTAGAGACTTACAGGAAGGACTTGACATCCAGGCCCCGGTTCTTCATCTGGTCCATCATGTAATCCCAGCTTCCAGGGTTGCCACGAGAGCGCCCTCCTGCTCCGCCTCCCCTATAACGTGAGGCGGCTGCTCCCGCTGAGCCGCCCCGTGCACCCCGGCCACTGCCTCGTGTACCTGCACCCCCACCCTCACCACTGTTACCGCCGCCATCTCCTCTCCCTGCCCCACCACCTCCCCCAGGCTGTCCAGGTCCTGTGTGTAACTGTCCCAAACTTTGGGATGTGGTAGGCGGGTGGCTGAGACCCGGGCCAGATGGATGGATGAGGGGCTGCTGCAGACTCTGCTGCCGCAGCAGCGTCCGAGGCCGGGAGGGAATGTGCTCCAGGGTGGAGGCATAGGATAAGACTGGATCGCCAAAGCTGGGAGGGCAGAGGAGTAGCGAGGAAAGAGAGCGGGTTGACGGCCAGGGCCGACAGAGAATTGGTTTGTGAGGACGTGGGAGGGAGTCCGATGTAGAGGTGCATGAGGAACCATGACAGGCGGAGGTGGTTGGGTCAGGGCAGGAGGTGATGAGGAGAGATGAGGAATCATCCGAGATTAGACAAAGAGATCGAGGGCATCGGGGAGGCATTAGAGACAAAGTCAGGTTGGAATCCGGGCAGAAGCAGGAAAGTTCATCCAAACAAGAAGTTGAAGGTTGTGTGATTGGAGAGGAGGGAGGAGGTGTGGTGGTATTTGAGGTCAAAGTGGAGGAGGGATCAGAGAAAGGAACGTTGGGAGGCGGAGAAAGGAGGAGGAGGAGAGAAAAAGAGAGCAACATGAGGCAGCAGCTGTAACAGCAGTAGCAAAAATAGCAGTAAAAGGTGCAGCCTGAGTGATGATCGGCATGCGACATGTGGTGCTCGTGGTGCTGAGTCGAGTAGTGAGTCTGTGTCGGACGTGAGTGCGCCTTGCGTGGCTGTGTGGCTTGAGCATGCTGTTTGTATGGAGGTGAGCTTCGCAGCGGCAGCGGTCGGATGTTGACCGTCCGTACAGGCATGTTGCGGCTCTGAGCGGCACGGCCGCATCGCGGGGTGCGTGTCGAGGTTTTACTGCTTCCAGGCCTAGCAGTCGAGAGTTTTGTGGTTCGACGAGAAATCCCCATTTCTTCTACTCGCCTGTCAATATTTCCACCTCTGATAAGCCTCTCCTCATTTCTCTCTAAGTATTTTTGGTCTTTTAAACATATGCAGGACCTCTAGAGAGATCCTGACAGCCAACCAACTTCTACAGCAAGACTCCCTCCCTCTGTCAGTCTCCTAATTTCCACTCCTCCCCTTCTTAAATAGTGTTTAACTAATTAATTGCCTTGCCTAAAATGACTCAAACCACTACCCCACAATGCAATTAGAATTCCTTTGCCTGCCTACATATACATCACTCTTGTGTTTTGCAGACTCTACAGTACTTCTCATTCTCTCTTTTTCTAGTTTGTTCTCCTAACTAAATATAACTTCCTCTCTTGGATCGCTGTGTAACCCAGACTACCAGAACTAGGTCATGAAAGAGCTATTCCCATCAGTTTGTGCAGTTTGCATTACCTCATCCAGCACAATTTACATGCAGCTTTTCTTGTGATATTCGCCGTACCTAACAGCTACACATAAAAAGATGAAAAAAAGTTCAATGGATGCCTTGCAAAAGTAAACCAGTTAGTAGGAAAGAGGTAAACGATGGAGAGCGGGCAGGGCAAAGGAGATGGTGACAGACCAGTGGAGAACGATGGGAGCATAGGGTGACGATGGAGGAGAGACGGGAAGAAACAGGGTGCGAGACACAAACACAGGAGACGCACAGACACTCATGGCGGCCTGAAAATAGAATCCAATTACAGACAGGGGCAAAAAGAAAGATGAGAGGAGGAGAGAAGGAGGGAGCGAGGTAGTGATGTGCGTAAATGTGTTGTGGAGGAAGAAATCACAGGCATGAAGTGTCAATGGAATGTGAAGAAAATCACAGCACCCGCGTTTAACTGCCTCATTTACAGAAGACTGAATATAGCCCCGACATCATGTCAGACGTCACAGATGAGGTATTTGTACAGTCAATGACCGTTTACATTGTAAGTTCAAAACTTAATTAAAAAGGGAAGTAACAGAATGTGATAATTCAAGTTTGTGCAAGAGAGGATTTATTTCTGCTTACCTTAACCTTGCTGGTAGCATGTAAGTCCTACTCTCATTAAAATACACACACCCAAGCAGTCTCTAAATCTATATAAGAGTTCTTTTGTAACTAGGATCAGGTAAGTCCTGATCTGATCCCAGTTACTGTCTCAGGGTTCTGAAAAGGTTGGTATCAGGTTCCCGACTAACTTCAAGTCCCAATTAACTGTTTCAGCATGTTTTACCCTTATTCATCTCAGGTTCACTTTCAGATAGTTTGAGAAAAAGCTGGATTAGCACATGAAGTTTTTCTATAATCATTGTCTGCGCAAGACTCCACTAAAGACGAAAAAACATTAATGTACCCAAAATCTAGAATGAAGCAGTCATCCGGTAGAAAAAGCTTCTCTATCCAATCAATAGCTCCAATTAAAAGTATATTTACTGAGAAAAATTTTAGCATCTTCAATGTCTGCCTAAGTTGTTAAATATAATTTATCTTTCAACAAGTAGTGATGAGACAAAAAGAAATGTGCAACTTGGATGCATAGCAAAAAATTGAAGAACTGTCGTGCATGAAAGGAAAGTGGCTTCATACTGTGAGGGGTGTTGAGAGTACATTGTTTGTTCCCAAATTAAAGTCATTCATGTGATATTTGATGCTGCTAAAGGGATAAACCCAAAAGAACTACATCTTTTGCGAGTCAGGTGTGCATTTTGCAACTGAGGTGTTGATTTTTATAATCTCTGGTTCTGAACTCACTTGGTAGGTCTTAATCCTCCGGACTGCATGTGGCTTTGGACGGTCTGCCACTTCCCAGCCTTCACTCCCTCTGTCACCATGCTCTTCACGCTGTCACTGCGATAAGGACCCCCCCCAGCACCCCCATGCCCAGCTACGGCAGCCCCCTTCTGCCCCCCTGACACCGCCCCACTGAGGGACAAGAGATGATGTAGAGATCCCAAAGTAGACAAAGGGTTCAGAAGAGGGGGATAATGATGGGCAGAGAAGAGAAAGACCAAAGAGAGTGAGAAAGACACACAGACACACACAAAAAAACAGATTGAGAAACCACATGGTTAAGGAGGTGAGACCGATCGGTGGACTGTGTGAAGGGGCAGACCCAGGTTTCAAGGTCAAATAGAAAGCAGGTGAATGAAAGTGGTCTGGAGTCCAGCGTGGAAAAGGACAGGAATGGGGAGAGGACGGCTACGTGAAGCAGGAGGAGGAGGAGAGGGATTTAGAGGTAGCCTGTGAAGGATGAAAAACCAGCAACAAGTTCCTCCTTTGGGCTTAGAGGACATGGATTTGAGCAGAAAAAATGTGCAGATTGGCCTTTTATTTATTCCTTTTTATTTAATTTGAGCTTCTAGGCCTTGATATGTGCTACTTATTAAATAAAGTATGACGTCATGAGAAATATTTGGTGCTCATAAGCCACTGAGCAAGATTTGTTTTTGTACCTTGATGTGTAAAATATCCCTTTTGAAATATCTACTTGTCATATAGGCAGCACTTAACAGTGACAGTATTCAGAAAGATAAACGCAAAGCAGAAAGCACTGTGCTAATCACACCGGCCTTCAAAAAAAGACACAAGGTACCGGAATTAATCAACGTCCCCATTAAAGGCAGTTGTCAACTCAAATTTAATCTCAAAACGGGTGCAGTGGTGATCAAAATTAAAAGAACATTAGTGCCCTCTGGTGACATGACTGCATTTCATTAATATGCATGGCTCCTCCGCTCCAGGAGACACAAAACACAAGGCTCCTAAGACTTTGCATTGCACCATACATGCTTGTGAGCTAACTTGCACACCTTTCAAATTTGACTTTCACTACCTGCCACAATCCTGCATATTTATACATTATCGATCACAACTTTAGCCATGCGATGGGATACAAGCCTCATCTGAGCAGAGCACAAGGTGAATGTATATTTACTCTTTAACATGGGTAGAAGCAAGTAGGATTATTTTGGAAATTCAGATACTGATAGGACATTACTCGATTATTTGAAGTAATTTTCCTCTCAGTCTACTGTAGTAAGACTCAGATAAATAAGTTATACCGGCTGAAGTTGTTTTGGTTACATCATTGATCATAATCTGCCATATATAATGACAGTCAATAGCCCCAAACAGGTAATCTGGAAAGTAGTGTGACACACTCTTTACTTTTCACGCCATCCCAATACACAATAGAAAAATATTCTGAGATTTGAGGCTTTCTATCAAATTTGGCATCTATAACTCATCAAAATTTTTAAATGAATGAAAAATCAAATAAAACAGGAATATTAGAATACATAGCTATGAAATACAAATGGAGGTAGCGAGTGACAGAAGGACATTAAGAATCACTGGTACTAACTTACAAAAGGGGCAAATTGAACGGCAGTAAAAGCAAGATTTATGCATATAGCACCGAAATGATGATTTTCTGAGTGCGTGCGTGTGTGTGTGTGTGTATGTTTGTGCAATTTTTACAGAGTTTGACTATAAGCACTTAAAATAAATGCTGGGTTTGCTGATTTTTATTGTCTGTCATTTCAATAAACATTTAATATAATTGTTATTTTTTACACTGCTCCACTAGGGTTGCCAACAAAAGTGGAAGCCAGTATAAACACCATTTCCTTACCTGAACAGGTTTTATTAAATTATGACTTTAATATTTCAATAGCTATAACCCTTTGCGAAGAGAATGTTATGGCTGTTGAAAATGTTTAAAAATTATCATTAAATCCACTAAATCCTTTTTACAGGGAGACTGACTAAATGAGGCCCGGTGTCATTATGACGACGGAAAGCTGCTCATCTCGAGGGAGTCTCAGAAAGGAAATGATTTCCCAGCTGTCTGTTGGCTTTAGCGGCGTATTATTGGTGGGAGTCAAGAGGTCGCCTTCGTCTCTCCCTGTGAGAAACTTATCATTATATAGTCTCACTTTGACTGAATGTCACTATTTTTCAGGCCCACACACCAGTGATTTAGCAGATTATTTCTGTTGTAGTAGAGAAAACTCACCACTTTTCACACATGAAGGCAGGACCTAATGACTCAGATGTTTATAGGAAACGAATGCGAAACTTGAATACTTTCATACTGAAATGCAAAGTTCTGAGTGCAGCCTTTTTTTCCTGGGCAATCTGGTTAAGATGACCAATTATCAGGAGTTTTATCGGCTCCATTCCCAGAATCTAAATGTCCTCTCAGGGCCCAGAGGTGACCTTGCCGGAGTTTCATTGGAATCAAGTGAGACTTTTATAGCAATAAGGAGAAAGAAAACAGTGTTATATTGTTTCCCAAAAATGGCAGAGAGCAGATGCAGTTCAAGTGATTAAATGTTAGTGCAGCACACACCGTTGATATCACATTGATGGGGGGAGAATTCAAGAGTAAGCCACAAATGGATGTTAAGTACAGGTAAGAACTGTCACCACACTGCAACCTGGTGGTAACGGTCAACCCTCCACAACAAAAGCAACCACAACAACACCACACAGAAACAGGCAGAGGACAGGCAGATTTCAAACATCATCGAAAAAGGTTGGTTAAAAGTGTTTTTAGAGAGGAGGAAAATGAGGGTTGTCCGTCTCCATGGTCACACCATGGGCAGAGAGGGGCGAGGTTATAGGTCAGGAGTTAGTGTGGAGCAGCAGGGCTGTAGAGAGTGAGGGGGCGTCTGTGCATCACTTAAAGGTGATATTATACGTAGCCTTGCAAAAGTATTCACACTCCTTTGTCGTTTAATGCTGGCAAACTGAAATGTGTTTTATTTTGACTTTATGGGAAAGACCAACACAAAATAAAACAAAGATGTAAAGTGGCAGAAAATGTATTGTAAATCAGAAATATGTTGCATGCATTTGCATTTAAACAGCATTTGTTAAAACCACTTTTTACCTTCATCAGTGTAGCACATCTAGAAATTGAATTTTATGGTCATTCTTCTTTCCAAACATTTGAAGGTCTGGACTTTGACTAATCCATTCAAACACAGGAGTATGATTTAATCTAAACTACTACATTGTAGCTGTGACTGTATGTTTAAGATCATTGTCCTTCTGAAACGTTATCCTCTATTCCATTTAAGTTGTGAATCTCCTCAGCTCTTCCATAGTTACCATGGGACTCTTGGCTCTTTGACTTGTCTGACCTCGTTTACCTCTGAGGTCTTCACAGTAAAAAGAAATAAACAAGCATCAGACTAATTAGATGACAACTGACTGCACTAAAATGTATATGCAGGCACAAGAGTAAAAGGGGGGGGTTCAAATGCTCAACTGCCTTTTCACTCTTTTTTTCCTTCCCACAATACTTTTAAAAAATTTATCATTTTCTTTCCAATTCACAATTTTATGCTTTACTTTGTGTTGCTTTTTCACAGTTTGTGGATGAAATATGTGTGAAATATGAAGGGGTGTACATACTTTTGCGAGGCGCAATATGAGGAGAAGCAGCAGAAACATGCTGGGGGGCTTTATGACTGTGCTATTTTGTTGATGCACTAATAGTCAAATGCCTTTAGCAGGATGCTGTAATGTGCATAAGTGGCATTTACTGTGCTCAGATTTCCCAACCAGAGCCATCATTAGCAATCATTTGTGCCCTCCAGTGTGCCAACAGTGGTCGGGTTATTATCATCATCATTGTTGTTGTTGTTGTTGTTACTACAGATGATGGAAATGACGTTATATAACAAAAGCAGGTCAACAAATATGCACATTTATATTGCATTTACAAAATGAGTGTTTCAGTAAATATTCCCGTTATCTGTGAGAAGATTTGGTCTTTACGTATGGAAATTATCCACATCCAATCATAATTTGGATGAGTTCACTAATGGTGATGACAGCAAAGCAAGTGAAGGGAATATGTGGGAAGGGGAAGACAGCAAAAGAAAAAGGGAAAGGAGAAAAAGAAAGAGAGCAGTGCTGCCCCTGCCTCATTACAGCCCTGCTCAGAGGGATGTCTCTTACCAAACTTGGATCAAGACTCACTTGAGCGTGAGGCGAGGATCTCCATATGGGGCATAGGGAGAAATGTTTAGTACAAACTCCTTGGGCGGATAGGAGCTCCACCTCTGCTGCACTGTGCTGCTGTCATTGTTATTCCAAAAGTCTCTGTCTAGATCACTGCGGCCAAAGAGAGAGACAGGTCAGAGCAACACAACTACGGACAGACCTGGCACCAACCGAGCATTCACATCACAGGCCGTCCCGGGGGCTTGGCTGGAGGACGAAGGTTGTTCTTGCATCGACGGAAACACAGCAGGTCCAGATTTAAAGTCTGTTTCTCTACCTGAAGCAGACAAGTCGTCGTAGAAGGTGTATTTCAAAATACATTGGCGGTTATTCAGGGTGGCCAACTGCACAGACATATTTGCAAGAAAAAGACTCAAACTAATAAAAGACACATCATAATAATAGAAAAATCTTGAAGCAGAAGTGAAGTCTGCAACCCAACCTTGGTGTTAAGAGAAGTGAGAAAGAAAGCAAAAAACACAGTGCAGAGAAATTACACACATAGTCAGAGAGTGCAGTGAGCAGAATCACTAATAATGTACAAGTCACACAGCAGCGGTCAGAGTTGTAGCACAGGGACAGAGCAGAAAGGAGAAAGGAGTTGGAAGCTGAAATGACCAACAGAGCACACCAACGCTGCTGGAGCCAGTCAGAAAAAAATTTAAAACAAAAACACAAAACTTAAGAGATCCAACAAACCAAGTCAGAGTGCTTTTACAAGCTGAAGCCCATTTCAGTGCTTAAAAACCAACCATACAGAAATAAATAAAACACACACTGAAAGTAGCTGAGGCAAAACCAGGCTAAAGAAGAGAATGAGCAGGTTATTACGTAGAATACAGCAGCACATACAGGAACATAAACCTGACCTATCCAGCTTCATTTACCAAGACGATAAAATGCCTTTATCTCAGTTTCATTCCTGTAAGAAATGTGAGATTAATATCACCCCAAAACAATCAGACTTCAAACAATTCACAAGAAGTGTTTTGCCTGGAACCTGCGGCCTCTTGAGCCGTCAAAGGATTTCATCCACAACAAAGATCTTCAAATGTGAAATAATGCAGATTAAATCTAAACTGATTAAATCACTGTCCTGGCATTACACTGCTCTCCATAACACTATCCTTGTGGAAATTGTCGCATAACAAAAACAATTAATGCTCATTTTCTGCGTTGTTTGCATGGATGTTCATTGGGGGGACTCAAAGCCGAACCAAATCGAGCTCATTATCACCAGACTGTTCCACCCCAACCAGTTACCAGACACTTACTTGATGGCTTTCTTCTCTCCTCGCCCACGTGCAGAGTCTGGAGTGTCGGCTATTTCCACTCCCGGCTTGTTCCTCTTTCCCTGGAGCCAAACGGAGAAGGGACGGGTCGACGAGGAAAACAAAAACACAAAAAGGTTAGCCTGGATTTCTCCTTTGAAGCTGTGTTTTTGCTGTGCTAATTTCAAGTGTAAATGCCTCTCCCATTATCTCAGAAACACTGTGCCGTCACTCCTCATGATACTCTGATTACACTAATCAAAGTCAAATCGAATCTGCTGTGAAGAGTCATTTCTGACTATGATTATCATTCACACCACCCTGAAATTTACATGGCAATTGCCTCTTTGAGGTAATCCGCCAGGTCCTGGAGAGTGGCATTCCTAAAAGTCCCGCACAAACCTGATTTCAAACAGCTGGAGCATGACCTGCAGTAACCATGGAAATAATGGCAATTTAAAGGACTCAAAAAGTAGGTTCTGCTGTGCGCTTTCTTCTGGAAAAGCTCATTACTGTTAAAGGCGCCTCGCACGTGTCCTGCTACAGGTAATCTCTACTGACACTCTTATACGAGTGGAACGGGTTGGGAATCAGTCCAAAGCTGCTCTTCCACACAAAAAACCATGAACGTAGCACTAAAAGTGATGCTCTGATACACACAAAGAAGAGGCCATGTTCCTCCATCCCTTAAGTTTGACTCTTTATGTTGACTAAAGGTACGATCCCAGAGCTCAGCTGTTTTACTGGGAGTTAATTGAGCTTACAGCCTTAGACATTTTGGTGTAGCGTAAAGCAGCATACTTGTTACCAGGGTCATATAACTATAGTGCAGAAAAATAGCTAAAGCCCTAGCCACATTTCCATCTCACCTTGTCACATGACAGGAGGGGATCAAATGTTTTTATTAATAAAAATCTGGAATATCTAGCCTTCTTTACTCTGACACTCTCGAATAAATCCAGTGAAACCAATTGCTTGCATAAATGTTGTCACAAGTAGAGTCTATCAGGGAGAAATTTAATCCTAGCACAAACGTGGCTGCTCTCTGAAGGTCTCAGAAAGTTGTTGAAGCACATTAGTTAATATGCAGCAAGGAAGACCAGGGAACATAAAAGATCTGGCATAAAGTGTGGAATACTTTAGAGCAGAGTTAGGTTATAAAAACTAAAGTCTGGACAACTTAAACAAAGGCAAAAAGAAGTTCGCTGACCTTATTGATAAGCAATAAGTTCACTGAAATAGATTATGCTGCAAATGTGCATAATGATCACTGACATCTAAAGAGAGTAAGAGGCAATTTATCTATATATGTTGATAATTTTACATTCTTGTATTGTTTCATTTTTTAGTCCATCAGGGAGTAAATAAATATTTTTAATATTTATTATCAAATGCTTTTCAGTCCCAAAAACATTTTTTTTTCTTGCCAGGCGGCGCATTTGGAGTTTGTGTTTCGTAGAATCAAACTCACCCAAAAACTGCAACCAAATCCCAGGATTACGTGGATTTTGGTTTTGTTGCGAAGTCAGAGTTTACAAACGTTCTGCTGAGAAAGAAAGATAAAGGCCACAGTAGCAAACAGGATCATATCTAATACATACACGGACACTAAGCCGCTCAAGTCTTGTGTGTTCAGTTCTAATCTAAACTGGAAAGGTCAACAAATGAATAAACAATGACAGAATAACCAGTTAAAAAACTTCGGAACAGAGAGGGCCAGAGAATGACACACTGAATTTCAAATGAACTGCTTATAAAACACACAGATAATGTGCGTGTATCTGTGTGTCTGCTCCCACAGAAGCTCAAAATGTATCTGAAAAGTACATAAGCTATAACTTGCAAGGAACAGAGGTGGACTTTGGACTTTTCCAAAAAAGTTTGGTCAATCTAGAACAATTATTTTGGAGAACAAACCTGTGCTTTTCTTTGCAGCGAGGACAAACTATCAAACAAAACTCATGTTTCATTCATTGCTATAGTAAAATTTTCTGGAAGGTGGGAGGACCCAGGAGATGAACAGAGGTCCCGAGCCAAGAAAGACGAGCGAAAGCTGAAAATGGAAACCAAATTGAAAAACAAAAAAGAGGCCTGACCACAAGGAGTGAAAAACAATGACGGCGCAGAGCAGCTTGTGAAACAATGGCATGGAAGGTAGTAGGGGAGAGAGACAGGTGCAAATGAGAACTGAGTGAAACAGTGAGTGGCAGATAGTCCCTAGTGGGTTGGGCTTAAAACGAGGAAGAAGTCATCCATTCTGCAGTGAGACACAGCCGTCTCGCAGAGAACACACAGCTTCAAAAAATAAAAAATAAAGATCTGCACAGTGTCCTTCAGGCTCATTCACAAGAATGGATAGATAAAAAGTTATTTTCTTCTCCTTAAACAGAGTAAGGCAGCAGAAATCTATAAAGGCTGATATGACAAAGCTGAGCATTTATTACAAAATAAGACGGAAAACAAAGGAGAAAAATCAAGTCAATACCTCCAAATCTAGGTTACAGAAAACCAATAGTAGACAATAAAATTCACCACCTGGCTTTTTGTTTTCAGACTGAAGGCATCAGTGAGGTCTTGCTTTGAGTCAGCACTTCATAATAAATTTCACAGCAGAACAATGGATCAAATAATGACATAATCCCCAAAATAGTTTCTAGCAATCAAACATATCATGACTTAAATTCTGCTGGGGGTGTTCAAGTTAATTAGTGAGGCTCAGATCACTTAGTCACATTCAGTTCTAATAAATTCCCAGAATGAAGCATTTGTTTTGAAAGAATTAAATAATTAGTTTTAAAAAACAAATTAGTTTAATGAATAAATTAAATATTTAATCAGGTTCTGAGCTGGCTGTTTTAAATTATGCTACAATTTCTTATAAGAGTTGTGCTTATATTATGAATTTGGCATGTTTCTCTGGGATTTGTCTCAATCCTACAAATACTTTTTGGAAATGTTTAAAAGATAACCAACTTAAATTTAACTAACAAACTTTTCTAGATGTAGTATTTGTCATGACAGGAACAGAGGAGGAAGTTATGTGGTTGCATTACATCATAATCCATTTGACAATTATGATTGTAGCTTTAGTTCACCTCTAAAGTACAGTCAATGTTTTTTTTTTCTATTAATAATAATAAACTCCATATGTTTATTCTACATATTTTCACAGTTTAATATGAATAAAATAAGCATCAGCCTCTTGGTGGACAAAGAATAAATTGATAGAGACAAAATGCTTTTCATAGATTACTTGTAAAGACGGAGGTGTCCTAATACAGCACTGATGTCACATGCAAACATAAAAAATAAATATACAGGGTTATGGTTAATCCATTACTGCAGCCACTGAACTGAGTTGATGGTATGTCTTAATTTGGAAACAATGTATGGGAAATGACATTTGTTGTCAGTGACATAATTGATTCTGTGATTCTACATTTGAACCAGATGTTATTTAAACTTGTTGGTCAACTTTTAGGTACATCTGGTCACCTACTTAATGCTAAAAGCAAATGAATCAATCACGACGCAACAACTCGATGCATTAAGGCATCTAGACAAGGTGAAGACGACTTCCTGAAGTTCAAACAGAGCATCAGAATGAGTACAAAAGG
Organism: Girardinus metallicus; assembly: GCA_903067095.1. Lineage (NCBI taxonomy): Eukaryota > Metazoa > Chordata > Actinopteri > Cyprinodontiformes > Poeciliidae > Girardinus > Girardinus metallicus. The sequence continues at coordinate 1,301 of CAEGAE010012587.1, read as the reverse complement.
ACACTTTGAACTTGATGTGTTACTTTTGGTATCAAACAACACAAGTTAATCCAGGAATTGATGATCTATGCACAAATATATTTTAGGTGAGCAGAGAAGAATAAAGAGTTACAAAAAAAAAAAAAATCCAGTCAGCAGCAGCTTTATTGTATGAAAATGTCTTGATGATGTCAGCGGTCAGAGAAGAATGGGCAGACTCGTTCTTGAAGACGAAAAGGCAACAGTAGCTCAAACAATCAATGATTACAACCAAGGTAAGCAGAATACAGTGAACCCTGGCTATAACGTGGTTCACCTTTCACGGTCTCGCTACTTCGCGTATTTTTTGTGCAGTTTTTTTTTTTTTTTCCAACAGTGCATTGTGTTCTGCGTCCTGATTGACCGTATGATTGGCTAAACAGTCTCTGCGCTTCTTCTCTACCTGTGTGCCAATAATGTTATGGTATTTAAATGTATATAATACAGATTGGCCATTCAGGAGATGGAAACTGAAACTTTGAATGCCTGCTGGAAAAGACTGGCCAGAGGCAGAGCAAAGCCCGACCGGAGGCTCTCTTGACGAGATCCATCGCTCTGCCGTAGATACAGCTGTGAATCTCGCAAAACAGCTTGGAGGAGAAGACGTTACTTGTAAGTTATTGTATTATTTTTAGTGTATTGTTTTAAGATATTTAAACTAGAAAGTAGACAGAAGTACTTTGTGATATTTTATGTTTTTGAAGTGTAGCTGGACATATACCAGTGCTTCATCTAAAATACTTACATTTCCACTTTTGCCTATTTATAACAGACAGCTTAATGCAATACTGAAATATGTGATCCTGACAGTTAAAATTTGGGGAGAACCAGGAAGTCCATGGTGTTCTTTATACCACATCAACAAGGAAGATTTTGTGTCTTATCTGCGAACTACTGACTGGCAATCAAAGAAAGCAGATATCATGTAAGTCACTCATCACATCGACTGAAGGTGTAACAAAAATATCACTGCAAAACCTGCATCTGACTGATTATTACCTGGTTTAAGAGACAAAATCACTTTGCTTTTACTCAGACAGATAAAAGGTGACCTATTATGCTTCCTAGAACAGGTTAGGACACACAAAACACCGTGATTACATTTTTTGCTGTTTGCTGCAGCGAGGTGTACTTGGCTATGGATGGCAAGCTAAAGAATAGCCTTTATGGCTTCCAGCATTGTGCGCATGCGCAGAATTTCCGTATGTAAACAATAACTTAAACGTGTCTATACAAATAAAACACATTAAAGATAATTTATTTAAAAATATATATACTTATTT
>CAEGAE010012585.1:0-75571 GCA_903067095.1 Girardinus metallicus | reverse complement strand
TTATTATTTTTTTTGTCCAAATTTTTTTTTTTTTTTTTTTTTTAAAGCATCCTCGGAGCATTTTGGGTTCGTTTTTTTTTGTGTTTTGAAAAAAGCGCCTTTTTTTTTTTTTTTTTTTTTTTTTTTTTTTTTTTTTTTTCCCTGTTTGAGAGGGAAAGGCAGATCTTGGCGACAGATTGCAGGTAAAGCTGATGCAGACGCTTAGCGATTTTTCCCAGAAAGCCGTTGATGTTAATTGACTGCTTGGAAAGCAAAAGCAGCTGTAATGAGTGATTATTAAGCTGGTGAGTGCCAGGGAGGGAGAAGGGGGGGTGGGGGGGAAGACAAGCGGGGCACCATAATTGCATCCACGGGGGGGAGGGGAAAGAGATATTGATTAACAAAAAGAACGATGTAAAGAAATTAGCTGCGTAATGTCAGGAGCTCAGGTAAAACAGCAGACCTCCTCTACCCCGATAAATAGCTGGAATGGTAATAAACACGCTAATTATCATTTTCCATCCTCAAATTAGCATCTGCTGGTTAAATGGGAGAGGGTTTCCACGGTAGGTGGCACGCGACCAGCTGGCTGCAGTTATTTGTGTCGCGTGTGAGGCTTCCTGAACAAAACTGAAGGTGATTGGCCCTTGCGCCGAGCAATCGACGGCGGCTCTCCTGCAGTGCATTAACCTCCGTGGCACTGATAAATGCACACATGATAATGTGTTGTTCCATGTAATGAGTGCCGATGTACTGACCTTTGGCTGTGTTGTTTTTGGCGATGATGGTTTGGGGGAGAGGATGTGTGTGTACCCAACCAGTGGCTGTGATTCATCACGTCCCACTTCGAGATAATGATCAAATTGTCTCTACCTGTCATCGACGCGCTCACAGCTGTCTGTCTGTCTTCTGTCATCCAGTGACACTTCGTTTTGCTTTTCTCCTTCTCTCAGATGGAACGTCTTGGGCCTGCAGGGGGCGCTGCTGAGCCACTTTGTGGAGCCAGTGTACCTGCACAGCATCACTGTGGGAAGCCTGCGCCACACGGGTCATCTGAGCAGAGTTCTGACCCAGCGGCAGGAGCGCCTGGGCCCTCTGCCCGCCACATACAGACGCAGCCAGCCTCTGCTAAGTGGTACGGCTAATTATTGTTTGACCTCTTTTTAAAAGGCGGCTACACTACATGGCTACATCTATGCCAAAGGTAGGGAAAGTATTTCTGTGTTCGCAAAATGTTCAGATTTGGCGACATAGGGAAATTTCCATGCTGGTACCAGGTGGGACATATTGTTGTTGACGAAGTTACATTGTAAATATGACTCCTATAAAGCCTGGCCATTACCTTGCTACACAATTCTGCTCAATTCCCATCTCTTGTCAGTGCTCACTGTGGGATTTGTCCCATTGAGCTTGATTTCTCTGGTAAATTTTCAGACCAATCTGTTCACGGACCAATCCGCGAACAGAAGAAGTTGTGAACAATTGTGTCAATTTTCTGTGCTGTTTTAGAATTGTATTGTAAAATTTAGGGTTTAGTTTCAGTAATGGCGCCGGAGGAGGTGGATGAAGCCGGTCAGTCTGTGTTGGCCACGCTTCCACATATTGAGCAATTAAAGTCAGAGCAAGAAAAATGCCTGATGCATTTAATTACTTTCAAAGATGTCACGCCCTGCACTCCCCATGAGGTTGTTTACAGCGAAAGCAATATCTGGTAACCTTCCTCGCATTGCATACGTCACCACCAAACATTAGCGATTGGGTACAATCTGATCAAATCGTTTGAAACTTTAACAGAGTCCAGCAAACCATCTGTATGAAGCAAAGCATAGAACAGCCAGGCTATGTAAAACCAGAAACATAGACTTTTCTGTTTTACTTTTATAAAAACATCAGATACGTAAGCTAAAAACAATCCAAAATACCTAAAACAGGAAGCTAAAGTTTGATCATGTGACTTGAACCTAAAAATCAGCCGCTTTGTTTCTTTGATCATCAATGTTCTCAGACCAAGCTACTATTGAAACATGCTAATGTGGTAGGAGGGCTGGGGCTTCAGAGCACCAACAGATTTATAGAGTCTGTAATTGTATCATTAGTTACTTATTCAACAAAACCAAAAATGTTACACTGACGTTTTTTGGAAATCTAGACTGTCACTGATGCCAGCATGTAAAGGCTGATCTGCCATTGACATTGTTGGCTACGTATCACTTTGGTAGTTTGTCACCTGAATGTTAATTTTATTAGCAGTATGGCTGCTTCAAGATGTTTGTCATAGTTTCTGCACAATAAAAGCATTTTGTTTACTAAAAATATATTTGCCAATAATCCCTTGTTATCACCACTCTAATAAGAAATGCACCTGGATAGACTAAACATCGCTTTTAGCGAATGGCGGCTCAGTGTAACATAACAATAGTTGTCAAGCACAGCCTTTATAATTCAGTACCTGCTCATATCCACAATATTCCACCTTAATAAACTACCACCGGCTTCCTGCTCCCAGCCTGAAGATTGTGACATGTATACAAGATTCTTCATAAAAAGTATGACTCGTCTTCAAGCCAAGTGCGCCACATCAGATCATTTCTTACACCCGGCCCACAAACGCTTCACAAACTCGTGTTCCACTGCCGCTCCACACCGTCATTGTTCCAAGCCTGAAAAGCAACAGCTTAGATGTCGTCTGGCAAGTCAGCGTCCCGGGCTCCGCCGAGACCCGAGGCTTCTGTTTGTGGGAAAGATGAATGCTGGCAGACTATCTGAATGACACCCAACTTGTAGCGACAGCGTCAGCCATCACTTCAGATCTAGGCCAGTCGGCGAGGTGGCGTGGCAGACGAGCAGAGAGATGTAGGGCAACGTTTGGTTTCTGGGGGATCATTGATAAGAACAAAGGCAGCGAGAGTCGCAAACAGGGAAACACTTTAAATCATGTCAGAGACTCTGTACGGATATAAAGCGAGCTCTACTGTTCTCTTTCTCCTTCTATATTTGTATTGGCCGCCTTTACTGAAAGGAAGAAAACAGACGTTTCTTGATCAATGTGGTGTGAATTTAAACTAGTAGCCTAAGAGAACCTAATAAAGGCAAATTAATAGAAATGGGTAATAAAAATTTGAAACTTTTTTTTTTATACATCTTGTATAAGGTTTGTGCTAGCCTCTTTGGGAAGTGCTGCTGTTTCGTCAGGTCCTCTCCCCGTTTGACATGTTTTAAAACGATTCTGTGCTCCTTGTGTCTGGATCTGTCAGATCTCTGCACCTCCTGTGCTTTGAGTGGCAAAAGCCTATTGAAGAGCACAAGGGTGAGGGAAGGGAAGGAGATGGACAGACAGGGGAGACGGGCCTACACCAAATCAATGCAATCAGACCTCTTATCAGTCAGCCATTCAATCTGAAGGGAGCCACGGACAGCGAAGGGTCGGAGGACGAAAAAGAAGGGAAGACGGATGTTTACTTGCATTCGGGTGTCCACACACCTCAACCTTCCTCTGCTCTCCTCCATCACCCCAACTTTAACTCTGATGAAACATTCACTCTGAGTCCAACCCGGCCCCCTCCCCCTGCTTTATTTAAAAGCACAGCCCCCAGAGGAACGTCCAGGGGATCGCCGGGGCCGCTCTTATCGCAAACAGCCAAAGCAGCTCCACCTGAACCCTGAGGGCTAAACTCCCAAACACATCGATAGACCGACCGGCTTGTCCTTGACTGTTCAACAAACACAAACCAGGACTTTGTTGTTGTTGTTTGTTTTTTTTTTTGGGGGGGAGAGGGGGGACAAAGGGAACCAAAGCAGCAGCATTATTAACGATTATTCAGTTATTAATGTTTGATTCAGATTGTCGGAGCTGGACTCTCTTTAGTACGTTTTCATAGAAAACGGGGCTTACTGGGGAAAACATCAGAAGACTTTTGAACTTTTTCGCTTTAGGAGGAAATGAAAACATCGCTTAAAATCAATTACTCATTAAATTCTAATGTCATCTAAGTAGCAGCACCGAGGCTACATGGATTTTTGCTTTTCTTTTTACTTTCATTAAAGGGCGAGCCTCCATCAAAGTCCGCTTTAAACAATCAATCAAAAAAATTCAAGTTTCTGCTGCTCCAGTGGTTCCCTGAAGGCGTGTAGTGGCCCTTTAACTTTATCACCTTGAGGAAAATTCTTATTCCTTACCCTGATCTTAACATACTCATTGAAAATCTACAGTTTCTATCAAACTTGTTGCTTCAAACACACCAAGCTGCTACCTGTAGTATCAAATATGAAACCACATGCATGGTTGGGGTGGGGGAGATCCTATATGCAGATGCTCCCATTGAGCTTCTCTCACTCTGCCAAGCATCCTCCCAGTGGAGACATTGATCAAGTCTTCATTGAAGGGAAAAATCAAATTGGCTATTACAGAAACACAGGAGTCAAGGCCATTGAATGGATGAAATGAGCCGTGAATGGAGCGAGAGGGAAGGCAAGAAGGCACGATGGATAGGGGGCTCTTTTGTTCAAAGAGGTGCATCTGCACAAGAGAGGAGAACGATGGGTAATAAGAGACTCTGAGGATTGTTCCTGTGGCAGGTGATTCATCCAGCTCCGTGGAGCGGAGGGAAAAGAAGAGGTGAGGCCGGTGAATGGAAGACGAGCGTGGAAATGGGGAACGGGGGGATGATCCGCAGGCGTGTGCTGAGGCATTGTAGTTCCGGTTTTGTGTTATAACAAGCCGCCTGTCAGATGATGAGATCAGAGGCATTTGTTGCCAAGCCGTTAAAGAAACCGGCTGTGGAAAAAGGTCCACCTTAACACAGCGTGTTACAATAAATAACTGGGTTGGAAATCAAACTGAAATCCTCGCGGCTGTCCCTTTGTAAAGACGGTACATGGACGGGCATAATGTAAAAGGCCTCAAGGCGCCGAGTGTCTAATGTTGATGCTGCGAGGGATTGTGGGAGAGCATATTTCTGGTATTCATTTTTTTTTTTTTTTTTTTTTTTTTGGTCCTCTCTCTCTTTTTTGCCGTAGGAGAAAGGAAAGAATCAGTCAAGGTGGTGTTCAGAAAACATCCAGAGACGTTAGCTAGCTCATGTCACAGTCAAGACTAATATTCATAATCTTTTACTGAGAAATGTAGTCCAGGGGAAGCGTGAACCATTTGTAGGATGTTCTCGTTCTCAAAATGTCTTGATGTATTCAAAATGAAGGCCTTAAAATGTCTTGGATTAATTTAAAGAAATGCAAGTTGGCCTTAAATACGTTAGTTCTGCTATGACAAAATTTAAAACATGATTATTTAATCTGATGGATTTTAATAGGCTAATACACCTCACTAGTATGTTAGCTTTTTTTTTTTTTTTTTTTTTTTTTTGAGGCCATCATGGTTAAATGGTAGTACCAACTACAGTCTAGACATGGGGCATGCAACAGGCAATAACTGAATAAAGCATGTTAATGTAAGGAAAACTCTCATTACCATCTTAAGAAGGCCTTTAAAAGTCTTAAATTGGAGTTGCTGGGTCTGGTTGTCGGTCTGTTTGTGCTGAGACAGTCTGTGACTCTTCACTTCCTGAACCAGAAAATAATTTCGGCATAAACAAAATAACATAATGCTCCTGTAAATGTATAATAATATCATAGTTTTTGTTAATTGTGAGTAGTTTCATATACATTTTGATTCTAGTTACCACATTAACTTTGATTTATCTTGATTCAATCCTTGACAGAAAAAAACAAATTATTTTGTATGAACAAGAAAAATAATACTTTAGCTGTCTACTCTGAGTTACAGCCTTGCAGCACGCTCAGCTAAAAGAAAGGAGAACCAAATCTCTGGAGCATTAATCTGTGCCTGTTTCCCCTCTCTTGGCGAGGCAACCGGTATTGTTTCTTGTCAGTAGTCGGCCATGTTTCATCCAGCCCACAAGCCGCCATATGTCAACGCAGTACCATTTGCTTGGAGCTAGGTACTGAAAATGGACTTAATTTGCATGTGTCGTATAACTTCTATACATCTTCAGAATGTTGTTTTTAGTTTTTACTTGGAAATAAAATCCCTGCATAATAATTAAAACTAATGAATAGATTTCAGATCTGTTGCTCCTTCTCTTGGCTGGAAGCGCATTCTCTTCTGTTCTCTGCCTGTGCTTTGCTGGAGCGATTAATTATTTCAGAGAAACGGGCAGAGAACACAGTGATGGTCCAGTGTAGGTGTAGCAGCTGATATTTCTGAATGGAGCTAATATTTACAGCCGAGCCAGCATATCTGCAGCAACACGGGAGCAGACAAGCTGTCTTACAAAGGCAGGAACGCATGGAGTATTTGATTGATAGCCCTCCCTTTTTTTTTTTTTTGCAACCTTTTCTCTCTCTCTGGGGTGTATCAAAGCTCCACGGCAACAGTCACACCGTTTAACGCTCGGGTCCACTTTTTGCAGCGCTGCAAAACTTAACATGAGCTGTTAGCCTCAGGCAGAGAGAAGCAAGGGTGGAGGAAGGTTAAACCGAACAACGGAGTGGAGGTTTGAGTGATTGCTAAATTTGACTTGGAAGTTTCTACTTTTTTTTTTTTCCCCTGGATGTTTTCCCACGGTAAATCCGCATATGGATCACATGTCGGGTCATGACAGTCAAGTTTTCCTATTAAAGTTGTTTCTTTTCATCCCCCACAGGGCTGAGCAACATTGAGTACCAGCAGCAGCAGGGGAAGGCCACGTGCGTCAGCATCAACTGGACCCTGGGCGACGCTCAGCCTGAGGTGGTCAACACGGCGACGGGACGCCGACGGGATTCAGGGACGCCATCGCGCATCTGCAAGCACGCCCTGTTCACCCGCTGGAACAGACTGTTCCGAAAGGTGAGGGCTCGCCTTCAAGACGGCGGGCCAGCCCTAGATGGTCCACTTTAATTTACTCTGATGCAGACCAAAAACATAAATACTGGTACGCCTACGAACAAAGCTAGGTCTCTGTTCGGTTGCAGTGAACTCTGATGCGGTTCGAATGCTTTCGTGAACGCTAACCGGACTGGAGCTAACGATGGTGCAGGGTATTCTGGGTAAACACAACCGCAAGTTGGAGAAATTGCTCATGGTTTATTTAGCAACAACAAAATAGAAATACTACAACCCCTAATATCTGAAACCTCCATTTTTCTTTACATTTTATGAAGAAAGAAGTTTCGTCCATGTCTTCTTCACAGCTTTTTGGTTTTATTACTTACAATGGCAGATAATTTTCCAATGTTTTAAATGAAATAATCTTATTGGTGAAATAATCTCCCAGTTAAACTGTTATTGTACTATTGACTTAAAACAGTGTCCTATATCTTTCTAAAAAAGTTACTTATAAATTCAGTTTTATTTCAAGTGTACTATGATATTTGCACAAGAAACAAGACAAAAAATACTTCAAGATTTTGTTTCTGCAGTGAATGTCCTCAAACTCCCATCAGGATCTGCTGAAAGGCTTTGAGTTGCTCCCTCTGAGTTCGAACATTCAGAACTAAAGTTTAGAGAAAACTAGTCTAAAGCTGCGTCCAAAGAAACACTGAACGCATCGTGCCTTGCAGGAGCAGTTGTAGCTTTAAACTTCTCCAATGTTCAAAAAATTTCGTATCAGAAACTTTTCTACAAGTTTTCTTTCACACACATCAGCAGCAGCTCAGCTGCCATCCTGTATGCCTCAGTTAGCACAGTGAGATGCTTGCTAAGCTAAATCTGTGGTTTCCTCTTCTGAAGAGTCTGGACAGAGAAACAGGCGACATGAAATGATTTCAGAAAATGCATCCACAGACTGGAGGGGTTGAATTCCTACCAGAGGCTTTTCATGTTCAGCTGTTTATGGATACATTTTTAGAGCGTTTTGTAACAGTATTCATACATTAGTCTACAGACTCATTCAATAAATTAGAATAGTTCCTTTTAATCCAGTAATCTGAATTTATTTTCTTCCATCTGATTAAAACACTGTTTAAGATTACAATATTACAAAAAACATTTTTAATACAGAAATGTATACTTAATGAAGTGTTTAAAACTTGCTTATTGCTGCAGTATGTCATTTTTACAAACAATACTTTTTTTTTACATTTTGGTTAAAATCATTACTGTCTCATGACTGCATAACATCAGACAGATAATCTATGAAAATAGTTCTGTGGTCTTACTGCCATCATTCACTCAGAAACAGCCAATCAGAGCCAGGGGGCGTGTCTTAGCGCTGCCAATCACCCTCCTGATTTGATATGCAAATTTACTAGAGATGACCTTAGTATCATCTTTAATATTTAAAATCCTTAAGCATAAATGTTTTTAACCTGTAAATTATCATCTTGTAAACATTTCAACTTGTAAATAGTCAAGTTTATTCTAATAACTTTAATCACTATAAACATCTGGAAGTATCCTCCAGGTTTGAATAAACTTTACCTGAAGTAAGGCTTCTGTGTCTTTACCAGCTCTGAAATTGCTCAAACTGAGTTGAATTGCTTTCTGTCCAGACTTTGACTGAGCCATTCTAACACATTAAGCAGCTTCTATAAAGCCATAGCTTCTATTGCAGCTCCGGCTTTACATGTACAAGTCCTTTGAAGCCAGTTTTCCACCTATCCGCCCATCAAGTGATGGTGGTGGCACGATGCTGCCATATTTCACCATGAGGATGTGCGATAATAGTTTTCTCGGTTGTCTCGCGACTTTCTCTGAACAGTTCTTTCTTTCTGTCCACTCTTCCATGAGGGGGACTGTTGAAGAGTATATTAAATTAGTTTTCCTGGCAACAGATGCTCTCACCTGAGCCGTGAATTTCTGCAGCTCTCCATGAATCCCTGAGGCCTGCAGAGAACGGCTCTACTTATACTGAGACTAAATTAACTAGATGTCAACTCTGTTTACTAAGTAAGGCACCTTGTGGCTCTTATTTAGGAGCATCAGGCCAACATTTCAGTTGGCCTTAAATATGTGAATCACAGGTCTTTAATATTTAATCTCATATAATCTGCATAGTCTTTATTTTCTTGCGGTACTTTTCTGTTAGGCTTAAAGTTTGAATCATGAGCAGACATCTTCACTCTGACTCCAGGCGGTTGAGGCTACCGCTAACTAGCTGCTAATATACCCTTAAGAGCTAGCTAGCTACTTTTTTTTTTTTTTTTTTTTTTTTTTATGTCCATCATTGGTAAGTACAAATTTATTGCTAATTAGTAGTGTTTTACACATTTCTGTTGCAATACAGGTATTTTATACAAAATGGCCTTAAAAAGTCTTAAATTTGACTTGAAGCCTAAAGAAACCCTGTTTGGATTAGAGGATTAAAACCAGGTAGAGATTAAACATTAAGAAGACATTTAAACCAGAACAAAGTCCCACTGGTTTAAAAAGACTTCAGTTATCAGTTTAGTTTGATGTGAACTTGATGACCTTTTTGAAGAGGTTAAACATTTGCGACTCCTTTCCTAATCTTGCACGTTCAACAGTTTGTTAGCTTAAACAGCCTGCAAGTAAACAAGCCGTCCGCTGGAATTCTCCAGCTTCCAGCCAGAAATCCAGAAACATTAACTACCGAGATGCTTTCAACAATCAAAAGTCACACGTGTGTATTAAACTCCAAATCACAGCGCGCTCCGTGCCGAGGAAATGTGGAATTTCCTCTCTGCTGCAGATAAATTTTGTCGTCTTGGCAACATCTGCCATCTGTGCGGCTTATCGGAATCTGGCAGCTCGGATCTTCACCCGCCCGCACTTTCATTTCCATCCCGAAACTTTATGTAACAGACACCGCCTGCGTCGGCAAATGGTGAGCCGTTAAAGCATAATGACTATGAAACCATAATTATTTGGAGGAGTTCTGGAGGAGCCCCCCCATCCCTCCCCCCCTCCCCCCCGTCTCCTCATCCTCACCCCCTCTAAGTGCTCCCCGCGCGCTGCGCATACGGGGCCACGCTAGAGCAGTCGCACTAATCTCCAAAAGAAACTTTTGCTCTTCTCGCCCTCCCTCTCCCCGCTTGTCTCTCCGCTGATCTTCACCACCCACCCCCGCCCCACTCGGTCCTCCACAGCCCCCCGCGACAGTTCGAATGCACAAAAAAAGCACAGAGAATGTGCAATTGCTTGTGAAATTTAAATGGGGAGATTACACAGCTGTTGAAGCCCCCCACCCCACACACACATCCACCCCCTCCCATAGCCACCCAAATGCATTTGTGCCGGCTCATTCGTTTTGTTTTGCTCGCCCCTTTCCTTCCCCCCACCCACACCGCCCTAACTAAACCTTCTGCACCTTTTTGCCCTGACTGTACAGAGCCCAGCACTGCGTTACCACCACAACTTTAAGTTTTAATTTAAATTTTTAGATAATGAAGCAACATAAAGTGGCACATGTACAAAAACCCATCATTATTGAACTTTAGGTTAAAATCTGAGCGGTGTGGCATACATTTGTATTCCCCCTAGTCAATACTTTCTACTACCACGTTTCCATACAGTCAATTAGACCTGGGTCTGGACTTTGACTGGGCCATTGCAACAGACGCATGTGTATATATACTGATCTAAGCTAATCAGAGTTGTTGTCCTGCTGAAAGCCTAACGACCCCAACCAATCACCATATAGACGAATTGGGGCTCCGGGCTCAATAAGCACTGGTCTCAGTTTGTAGGACATTAGGAGGTCTTCCCACAGATTGGACTCACTGGGTGGACTATATTCTGAGCCGGTTTTCCTTGGGACTGAGCTGCAGAGTGTAGAGCCGTTTAGGAATGTCCCAGTTTCTCTTCTGGACCCGTTACCCCCCCACGGCACCATGGTCTGAACTCCAAACAGTACATTATGGGGTTGACCCAAATTTACTCCTCGCTTTTCAGATTTTCTCAAGCTTTAAAGTGGCACTTGCGTTTTCTTACGCATTTGTTAAAACTGCCATTATGACAGTATGAGACAATCTGTGGAAAAAAATCGACCTCCCTGACATCAGCAGAAATATAATGCTCCTGATAAACAACCAATCAGAGCCAGGAGGAGGAGCTTAGTGCTGTCAATCAGGCTTGTGTACATGCTGCTCAATGTTTTAATGGCAGAGAAACAATTCACTGTTCCAGGAAAACCAGTAAGTCACAGGTTTGATGTAGGTGTCATCATCTTAGGGTAAGATGACACTTCACAACATAAAAACCACCATCAGCTTGTTCTGAGTTGCTTTTGAGTCATAATAAATGAAACATTGACCAACATATTTGATGTGTAATGGCGATTAATGATGGCACTTGACAAAATGGAATGTCTGTTATTGGTTTTAACAACTATATGACATGTTTATGATGTTTGAACTTCTATGTTGCCGAAATGTGCTACACAAATAAACCTGATTGGTCAGTGGTCGTTCTAACTAGCTGAACACTTCACGTATCTTTACGCTTACGTCTGCCTCCCATGTGCTTCTTATCACTCTTCTTTCAGCTGGGGGTCCACGTCTCCAGCTCAGCAACAGACCGTCAGCCCATGTACGGCGAGGCCAAGATGGTGGCGCGTCCTTACCAGATCGCGAAGCAGCAGTGGTTCAAGTCTTTGCAGGAGACGGGCCTGGGGACCTGGGTGAAGAAGCCACTGGAGCAGGAGCAGTTCCTGCTGTCCATCTGAGCAACGGCGTGTATGTGCGCGTGTGACCCTTAAATATATATATATATATATTTTTTTTTTAAGTGTAAGATGACTCCTCCCCCAGCTTCATACCCTCCAAACCCAAGATTACGAACCCCTGTACGTGATCGCAGTTTCATTCTGTTTCTTGTCGTCCTTTCATCCCGTCACTGAAGCCACCAGCAGAAGGTCATGGAGGAAAACTTGAGTTGAAAAGCTGGAGTTTTTTTTTTTTTTTTTTTTCCTCCTTTGAACACAAACACACAAGTTTAAGCAAACACCCATCTAAATGCACCCCTTTTTGCCCCCCCTAACCCTCCATTCCTGTCCATGGCTGTCAAGGAAAAAGGGGGTTGGGGTAACCTTGAGCAGAATGAAAGGCAGCCGCTATCTTGTCATCAGCTATTTCCGGGCCCTGAGGCTCCCGCTGAGGAGCGAAGCCACAGGGGAGAGAGAACGAGACAGGCTGAGAAGGGGGGAAAAAAAAGGGTCCACGTTCAATTACCGGCTCTGTCAGGGTGACGGGTGATGGAGATGGAGGGAGGGAGTGAGGAAAGAGAAGGACAAGGTGGTTCACCTTCTCCTCTTTTATTACTACCTCCATCCTCCTTCTCTTAATTCACCCTTTTAACTCTCCTATGGCCTCTTCCTCCCTCTGGGGGGAGCTAAACATGACACAGCGACAGGTTAATGCACCCCTGGAGGAGGCCAGGTGTATAAATGACATCATTACTTCCCAACTAAGCACAAGACCGGAGGAGGAGACGGACCGGAGAGTTTCTTCTTTGTATTTTTTCCACCTGCTGGTTTTTCCCTTGGTCTTAACAAAAGCTCAGTAGCAACATTCATTTACTCACCTTTTCTTCCCCTCAGTCTGACAACAACTATTAGTGAAGTTTTTTTTTCCCCTTGCTTTCAGCTCCCATCACCGTCAGGTCTGAGGTCTAACACCTTTAGGTCACCATCCACCCCATGTAAATTAGCACCTTAACGCATTTCGTCTTTGCATATTTCGTCTGTGTATCACTGTGCTGTCTTTCTATTCATTATGATCATGACTGTGCTGTTCTGTCAGCGTTCTCTACAAATAATTGAGCCGAAGCACCCAGACCGCCGGCGGCAGCGGGAGAGGCAGTGAGATCCAAGCAGTGAGAGTGGCATCTAGTGGTTTCTCTGAGTACTGCACCCTGTTCAGACCTGTTGGTTTCACTGGGACTGTGCGGGAGTTGAGATGACAAACAGACCGATTTACACCAAAAACTACGTCCTTATGTCAGGAAATGTTCACTGGTTTGACTCACGTTTCATTATCATTTTTACCTTCATTCATTGAGATCCAAGAGAGACCTATTTTGATAAACAGTAATTATTGTAGCAATGAAATTGGGATTTAGTTATATATATTCTTTATAAAATTTATAGTGAGACTTGCATTTAATCTGTTCGGGCTGGACTGAACGGGTGTGGCGTGATCAGATTAAGTCACACTAACAGTAGAACCTGCATGCTCTTCAAATTCAAACAATACTTTATTGATCCCAAAGGGAAATTAAATATATAATATATTGTGATGAAGCTGCAAAATTACAAATAATGCATCTTATACGGAGGCAGATCTGCATATTGCTACTTATTTCATTTAGAATTTTTTACATTTTTTTTTGTAATGTAACGATCTCAAACAATTTTCAGGTGGAGGGGTGTTATGTGAGATGCAGCAACACAAAATTATAAAACCAGAAACAAAACGATATTACATCTTTTAACATGTTTTACAGATAAATGTGGGAAAACATGGCACGAATTTGCTTACATCCACTTCTTATTCTAAAGCCCCTAAACCAAATCAAATTCACTAGTGTAGTCTTTATGGAAGAATAGCAAGGGGGAAGCAGAGGGTAACTGTCATTAGCTTACACTGCTAATAGTAGTTAGCATGAACCACAGCAGTTAGCAATCACTCTGGTTTTGTGACTTGAACTTACACTTGGTTAAGTGAGGTAATGTGTGCTGTCATTCTGTCTCTGTAATGCTTAATATATTTGTTAGATTCATATTTTACTTTTTTGTTTTTTTTTAAGAGTTGAACATAAACTCCACTTCCTGTGATTTAAAAGTAGCTGAAATTCGCCTTCTGGACAAAACAGAACCAGCTGGAGAAAGATTCAGTTAAGAGCAAAAAGAAGGGGATAAATATCTCCAGCCACTACTTTAAATGAATTCAGACACAAAAAAAAACTACTGTGTAATAGATTTTATGCAAGTACCGTCTGTTTGTCAGATCAATATGAAAGTATGGGTACAAATCTTGTTTTTCAGGCAAATATGACATTCATTACTATCACACTCCCTAATGTTAGCAAATACAGAGTTTCATAAATTTATTTTTGAGATAAAACATATGTTTGTCTGAAAACTGTTTGAGTGTAAATATGTAAAAACAAATGTACAAATGATGTTGATGAAGATGAGAAAGGAATCTAAAAATGTCCAGCTATGTAAATTGAGGTATAAGAGGAATTGCTGCTAAGGTCTGTAAATTGCACTTCAGTAACATAAAAAGTGAATGTTTGTACTGTATATGTGAATAAAACCACTAAATCTTGTAATTTTACTTTTGCCTGTCTGGTTTATTTTTTATAGCATCCTTCTCCAGTATTGGTGTATTTCTACTTTGTCATGATCACCTGTCAGTGCGATAATGTGCCGACCCCAGAGAGCAGCCGGCCATTATTAAAGAGGCCTCCCACTGCTGCGTCTCCCAGGGGAAATCCACGGGAAAATGGTTCTCAGTTAGGCTCATGGCAGGTAGCGGCCAACTTAGCCTGGAGGATGAAAGGAAACCGGTGGAGGTAGCTACACCTCGTACCTACCTCCACCTAACCCCTCCCCCACCCCCTACAGCCATGGTTAGCTCTTCCCGCCACAATAAACCCCATAATTGACCATTTGAACCAGCTCTAACGTAATGGTCAGGGGCAAAGAGGAGCTCCGTGCTTTATTCTGTCGCTATGTCGTTAGCTTCTATTGCTAACAGTAGTTAGCATGCTGCCACTCGGTGACATGTGCTGGAAGGTTCCATTATTCCACGTCGACATGGAGAATGTTTTACAGTTCTCCATCTTTTTGTCTTAACCCAGCTCCACTACAAAAGAGAAACCCTGGAGAAATTAAGATTTCCATTGAAGTACACAATGAAGCATTTGTGTAGCTCCCTAATATTCCAGATATTCCATTTTTTTTTGAAAGCAGATATAATAATAGCTAATTTTAAACGTAGCGTAACAGTGTTCACTACTTGTAACTACAACTCTGAATTTTTTAATTTCCGGATTGGAGAAATATGGAAATGAACCAACTGATAGTGGTTCAGTAATGACAATGATGTTGGTTTGTTTTGGCATATCAATTGTATTATATCAATTGTTTTATTGCGTTCTAGATATCAAAAGTGACATCTGTCATTTGTTAGCTGATGAGCTGAAAGTGAGTTCTGGACTCTGACCCTCAAAAAACAGCAACCAAGGCTGGAAAATAAAAATGGCTCAGTCCAAGTCCAGGCCTTAAACTAATTCCAGAGCTGCGATGGAGCCTCTTGGGTTAAGACCATCACCATCCATTAGATGTACAAAAATTTCTCTAGTTTGATATTTTAAGAGAAACCTTAAACCACAAGAGGGTTACGCTTACTTTGCTCTTAATGAGAAAGAATCCTTAAGAACAGACATCAGTAGTTCCAGGTTTGCAGATGAATAAAAACGTAATTTTCCTAGAAATACCAGCCTCATTGAAGTGAATCAAAAAAAGCGTGGGATGAATAAGATGAGAAAGACGTGGCGGTAGCAAAAGGAAATCACATCTTTTTTTTTATTGGAAAGTGTCAGGGAGAACACAGCCGTCACAATAAAGTATGCAAAGAAGATCGCATAATGAAGTTAGGCGAATATAAATTCACTACGGTCAGCCAAAAGCTGATCCACTTTAGAAATGTAGATTTTACTCCCGCAGTCTGGCTGTAATTTAATGTATCAATCTGAAAATCTGATTTCCTCCAGGCTGGTTATTCAGAAGCGCTGCGTTTTCTGAACTTACTGTTCCGCCTGCGGAGTAATGGGACGCCGATACCACCGGGCATGAGTCCCCACCGCCACCCCAACAAAAGACACGGACAAAGCAAACCTGTCTGAAGCACAATTACTTATTAAACATGTGGAGGAGCCACAGACGGATGAAAGTCATACGCCGTCCTCAATGCAGTAGTAAGGCGTTTTAATTCAGGTCCAACATTTTTCAGGTTCATGCTACTTTACAATGTGATCCTGGTTCTTATTGTTGGAAGGAACGGCAGTGACGTTCTGAACACACGGGATCTACACCAGTCACACATACAGACACAGTTTTATGGAGTTTTACAGCACTGGAATAAGTTAAACATCTGAAGGAAATATATAAAAAAAAAAAAACAGCATGACTTCAGTTCAGGACATTGCACATGTAACATACAGCATGTTTCAGGAATCCGGTGGAGCACGGTACCCTGACGACGAACGTCCAGTGGCTTTTAAAGACACAGTCACCTGGTTCAACACAAACAACATCACTCTGTGAATGAGTAACATTAAGAGCCGAGTATTGCTTCCGTTTCTTTTTTGTTTTAAAGACAGACAAATAGGCGCAACACGGTACAGAGCTGAAGACCACTGAAGCGCACACGCATACACACACACACACGCACACACGCCAACCACATCGGTTCACGACTTAACAGCAACACAAGTTCTGAGGTGGCAAAAGAAGGAACGAGTCCAGTTCGGGTCAGAGGTTTACATACGGCCATCGTGACGATCGCGATCGGCGTGAATGTTTTGATTTTTATGATGCTTTTCAGCTGTTGACGATTCAACATCCAAAATATTTGGTTAATGGTCCCAAAGAAAGCTGCACCCGAACTACATGCATTTGTGGCAATCGATACTCTGGAATAATTCTAGTTGGATTTGTGATTCTCATAGGAAATGACGAGGATTATTTTAGCTGGTTCGGTTTCCTACCATCAGCCTGGCTGTTAAAGCAGCAGTATGTGAATTTATAGAAAATGTGTTGGGTTTTATATCTATATATATCTGTTAAGATTATCACCATATTGTAACAGTATAATATGAGACGAATAATCTTAGTAATAAATAAAATAATTAGAAAAAACCCCAACAAGCTCTTATAGCCATCTGCAAATTGAACCGCTCCTGGCCAAAAACAACCAGCGCTGTCAATCAACCTCGTCTATTTGCTGCTCAGTGTGCTAATGGTGGAGAAATAACTTACTTTTCCTGGAAAACTGTATGTGTCGTCATGGTAACATTATTAACTAGCTTTAGCATTTATGGCAGGCCATGTTGGGGGGAACTTGCTGTAGTTTAGCAGAGAGCAATAGGGAAGGACATAAGCTTGACTGACAGTGCTAAGACTCTCCTCCTGGCTCTGATTGGTGCTGATCGATCAGGCACCTATCACAATCGGCCGATTTCCGTGAAAAAGTCTATGATCGGTGATCACTGTCTCTTGTTGCCGATCACCTGTATCTCACTTCCCAGCTTGCGTGTGCAGCTCATCTCTTTCCTTCACACTGCGCAGGCGCGCAGTGTGGAACTTTAACGCTCTGAGAGTGAACGGGGAAGTTTGCGTGTTGCGGCGGAAAATGACCTCGGGGGTGAAGCACGTCAAAATGCATCAACACAACGAATCTAATATAACATTTAAAAAACAAGCACTTGACGGAGTTTGGCTACATCGAGGCTCAACGCAGGGAAAAAAAAAAAAAAAAAAAAAAAGGACATCCGGAGCGGCCAGATAGCAGGTAAAACAGCGCACAGCTACCGACACTCACCCGGATTAGCATGACGGTCAGAAAGCTAAACAAGTAAACCGAAAACTAATTCAAGTCTTCGAGCTGCTGGCGATGAAAGACGCCGGTTCTGCTCTCACTGTTGAACCGTCGCTAGTGCTTAAAGCCGCAGCATGCAACCTAAACAACAACAAAGATTTCATATATTAAAACTTTCGCTATGTCCAAACATGAGAGATAATTTATGAAAAAAATATACAATTAATAATCGATCTCCTCTGCCTCCTCCTGTGAATTACTTCGCCCAGTCAGAAACAACCAATCAGAACATTAATCAGCTAGCCAACCAGAACCAGCATTAATCAGCTAGCCAACCAGAACCAGCATTAATCAGCTAGCCATGCTATCAGGACCTTTTGATTCAGTAACTTAGGATTGTTTGTTTTGATGCAACCTGCATTTGACTTTGAATGAATGTTTCCCTCTATTAATAGACATTATTTGACATAGGCAGTGTTGTGAGATTTATTTGACTTGTGTATAATTTAGGGTACAGAGAGCCTCACCGTTAAATGTCGTTTAACTGGTTGCAGGTTTTTCAGTTGTTCTTTTGACTGAGTAGCTGCTGTATTGTGCCTGCAAGTATGTAGCATGTCTATGTTAATTAGGTGAATTTATTACCAGATCATTTCTTAATTTTGCCAGACCAACGCGAAAAATAAACAGTCAATCCAGGCGATCAGCAAAGATCGGCCTCATGGGTGATGGGTTCAAAAAACCTGATCGGAGCATCTCTAGTTGGTGGTTGTGTTGGCTGCAGTCGGCTGTAGAAACAGTGGGAGGAGGCGGATTATCTGGCTCACAACATAGCGAAAGTTTAAATAAATACTGTGGACGGTGGCGCTGGCGCCTCATTGGGTCTTGGGTTGTTTTTCAACATTCTGACCGATTTCACTCCACATGATGGTGAAGATTAGGCTCAACTCGGATACAACCGAGTGTTCAGACCAGATGATAACTGGACAGAGCTGATTGGTGTACAAAAAAGTCAAACCTCTGTCCCTGACCTGCTTCAATGCAGAGTTTGTGCCAGGAAACTATCCATCTGCTAATGCGGCGTAGACGACATTGAAAACTCTCTGGAAATTCAAGCTAGCACACCCAAATGTTGTTTTTAAAAACCTTTCATCATGCTCTACTGCATGATGACCGTATGCAAACTTATGTATGCCCCTAGATCAGCAACATGTTGGGTTTTCTAATGACTCTCACAGACAGCTGGAGGATTTGTGGACTGGTTAAGTGCTGTCGTTTCCCCATTATTGCTTCGCTCTTCAACACCTCCTCGTCCTGCCAGAATAAACCTCTGTCTATATATATAAAAAAATCTCCTATGTAAACATAGAACAAGGCAAGTAACAGAAAGTGAGATCTGGAAACACGAAGGCTAACCGTGAACTGAAGAGAGGAGGCGGGGGTCCGGATCTCCGTCTGCTGAGCTCTCCGTTTTAAGACGTGGCAGACGTACGTCGCGATATGTTTGGTTCTGGGACAGGAAACGCTCCAGAAGGATAAAAACATCTCAGAGCTCTGCCATATTTAACAAACTGCACCTCCCAGAAGGCGGCTAAGACACTGAATCTGTCACTTAATCAGGCCACAACATCTTATATACATACTCTGCAGATTGTACTCTGACTGCTTTTGAAGCAACGTCTGCAAACCGAGGTCGTCTACCATGCAGGAGAGGCTATTTGGCAATGACTAAAAAACAACACAAAAAAAACAACAATGGAGACGTGACATGAGCGGTCGCCTGCACACACACAAAACCGAACATGTAGGTCCACACAGAAATGGCACAAATCACAGTCCATGCTAAATAAAAGGGGCGGGGTCTGGATGGGTCACTTCTCCTGCAGCAGGGCCGGGATGTTGATGTTCCAGCCGATGGCCTGCCGGTCGAAGCCGCAGGTGAACAGGTTGCACGCCTGGTTCTCCTCGTTCCACGCCGTGCAGCACACCATTCGCCTGTGACCCTGCACACACACGCAGATATTTGCGATGGTTTTTGTTTAATAAAGGCGAAAAAAAAAAAACAGAAGGAGCAGATATGATGCAATAGTCATTTCTGGTCCCGCTTTCATCCTCTTCTTACCATCCGGTTGCTGCGTGGAAGTCGGGCTAGCCTCACCCCGCTCATGTCGAACAGGCGGACTTGTCGATTGTCGTGCGGCAGGGCGATGATCCTCTGGTTGGCTGAGACGCTTATCCTGAAACGTCACACAAAGTTGCACTGTATAGCAGATCTCTTTGGGGGAAAAAAAGGTCCAACGGTATGTCAAGTTTTTTTTTTCTTATACCAGGAGTTTAAAAGTTATTCTAAGGGTCACAAATTCCCATTCGAGCCGACAAAATAGAATCGAGCGAGAAACAATTCAGGATGTTTTCAGGGTTTAGTCTCGATTTAAAGGAACTCAGCGTTTCAGCAGTTTTGCAGTTTTCTTAGATTGTGCTCCAGATTGGAGGAGCATTACAAACTCAATGCTTACAGCAGACTGCTGCAAGTGGATTGAAACAGACCTAATAAAAATACAACTTTGAACAGAAAATGAAATTTGACTCGTTTCTTTAAACCAAATCCATAGTTTTGAAAACTGGAAGATAGTTTCGCTTTTTTTTTTTTTAAATGATCTATCCCTACCCTCGCAAAAAAAACCAAAAAAACAGCAACTATAGCAGATGTAAATATTAATATCACATAATGCATTAATAATCTGCGACTCTCCCCTAAGAGACGCACTGTTGGGTGTGAAGGATCTCCGGTCCTGGATTACACGCTACAGCACGACAACTTTTAAAATTGACACTTTTCACCCACCTGTTCACAGCCGAGTCGGTGCGGATGGTTGCTATGGGCGACCGCATGTTCTTCAGGTCCCACACCTTCACGGTGCGGTCGTCGCTTCCCGAGACGACGTTGTCCCCCACCGTGAAGACGGCGGACGTCACGGTGCTGCAGGAGCAGGACAGAGCGGGACGGTCAGACAGGAAGAGGAAACAGTCACTTATGAAGCAGTTTCTGCAAAACGCTGAGAAAACCTCACTTTGTCGCTTCAGACCTCAGTTCTTATAATTTAAAAACAAAAAAAAATTCACAAAACGTGTTTCGGATGTAACTAAGCTATTTTATTGCAATATAATCAAATCAAATCACATCTGCCATATTAGGACATGTTTTCTTCTATTTCCTGCTTTGAAGAGTAGCTAACAGGCGTCTCATTTTTTTAGCCACAGGGAAACAGGAAGCGATGGATTGCTGGTTACAAGTTCCTTTAAGTCCTGATCTACTTGGGGTAGGGGGGAGGGAATAAAGCAAAAAATAAATTACAAATAAGCTACGAATATCTTTATTTTACAGAATAAGTCAAGGTGAGAGGCAGAGTACTCCCCTATTCCCTAAAAGTATATATACATCTCTTAGCATAGTAAAACAAAAACCAACACAAAAACAACTAAACTATTATTCATAACCAGCAACACAAAATCTGCGCTTGCAGCGTTTGGTTCACATGGTTTTTCGTTCTCTTAGGCTTCTAATATCACAGCCTCCATATTTTCTTCTTAATACGATGAACAGGAAACCACCGAATCCATTTCTATAAAAGAACTGAATGCAAATAAGCTTCAGAACTCGACTACCAGATCCGTTATTTTGTCAAGACTGAATTCACTTAATCCCTTATTCATTCTAAAGGGAAAATTAAATGTGGTTATAACTCATGTCGTCTAGTTATCCTCAAAGAGCCGCAGCGCCTGGTGATGCTGTGGGTGTGAAGGGTCTCCGGTCAGTCCTGTTACACATAACTGTCCTGACTGAGAGAGCAGAAACCAGACGGGATGCTTGTCCAAACGCGCAACGTGAACCCGAAAAATTAGAAACAAAAGTCTAAAACATGAAGAAATCATCAGACCCACTCCAATTTGCTTATTCTTACACTCTCGTAATTTTATTCACTGTTAGAAACGTTCAGTTTTTCCCTTTTGTTCCTGTCCATTCATGGAGCAAAACGTAAAAAAAAAAAAAGAAAAGAAAAAGAGGGGAATAATTATAGGAAATAGTGTTCCATCACACCTCTCCTTCTTTTCAGCTTCTACATCTAGTCTGTCCTGCTTAAATGAACCACCCCCTTAATTCAAATTGACATGGCATTACGGGCTAATTAGGCACCCAAACCTGGCCCCATTAAAGGCTGGGGCTCAAGGAAAGTGCTGCGCCGATACAGGCACCTCCTGACTTTGAAGGGTACAGCCCCGCTGGGAATACAAGCGGCGTGGAGGGATGATGGGAGGTGAGCATGCAGCGTAATCAGACAAGGTAATTGATTATAAGGTTGATTAAGGTTAAAGGGTTTCTCACGACGACGGTGAGGAAGGAAAAGGGGGGGGGGTGAGAAGGAGTTTGGTGGTACTTAATGCTCGGCTGGGCTCTGACAGCCAAGGTCAAGAGATTGAAAGATCCGAGGAAAAAAAAAAATTATACAAATTTTAAAAAAGCATCTCACTGACATTAGTGGAGAAAAAGTGAGATTTTATTTTTTTTTAAATATTAATGAGTGTATATACAAAAAATTGATGCAATCCTGTCATAATGAAAGAATTTTTAAATTGAATCAAAGCTGAGTGCATTTTACAGCTGAGAGTTCATTACGATTTTTATTTGAGTTAATTGCGGCGTCTAATTACTTAATTGCAGTAACTATTTTAATCAAAACCTATGCACTGACAAATTAAACAATGTTTTCTATATTAAAATAAACTTTCTTTGCTGCTAAATTATTGTATAAATAAACAAATGTACAACATTGTTTATGTTTTCAGTCAGTTAGACCAAAAATGAACTCCCAGAGGGCGAAACAAGCAGCTTTGTCGTCCATTGTTATCAGCGAATGTCACTTGTGCGTTAGATTTATGGGCGTGCCAGAAACGAGCAAATACAAGGTTCCAGTTGGAACCTTTGTTTGTTTGTTGGTTTTTTGATTGTGTTAAAAAATGTTACACATCAAAAAATATAGAATTAATTAGTCAAAATTAACATGTTAAAAGTCACTGCCCAAATGGATTTAATTGGGATTCTATGCAGTAGATGAGGAGAAAGTCTTGGACAAGTGAAGAAGAGCAACCCGCAGCATGATGCTGCCATCACCATGTTTCAAAGTAAATGTAGTTTACTCAGGCTGATGTGTGGTGATGGTTTTTTTTTGTCACACATGGCTTTTTGTGTGTAGACATGCAAACAGTTACTTCTATAATAGATCATCTTAGTCTGGTCAGTTTGGGTTGCTTAAACTGTTTGTTTACCAACTCACTGACCAAATTTAATCAGAAATTATATTTTTTTTCCTTATGCCAATTTAAAGTTTTTGAGAAGTTGACAATCACCAATTCACTAGAAACCAGAGTTTTTAATTCCTCAGGACAAACGGAGGATTTTTTATCTACTTTGATGTTGAATCATATGGATCATAAACTGTTGGTATTTAAAGATAAAAGCTAAAGATGTAAATGAAACCAGTCAGATGGAGACTAAGTGCTTTTGCAGCTTTGTGTTAATTCTCCAGCGCTGCAGCAAAGCTGACAGTCCCTTAAGTGCTGGAGTGTTCCTCAGGAGAGACGAGATATCAGATCTGCATCTAACACACACACAAAAACACGCGCGCGCGCACGCACACACTCTGTGGAACGCCATCAGAATGTCTGAGGAAGCCGTCGACGGGAGGGGAGACAAACCCGACATGGCATCCCGTTTGTAGAGCAAGTGCGCTGTCGTTTCTCGTTTGCTCTCGGCCGTTTTGTTAGCTCGCGCGCCGTTGTCATTACACTGCAATTATGGCGGGGCGGTGGGACGGAGGGTGGATGCTGCACTTTTAGCCGCCGCGCTCCGCTGTCAGCCAGCGTTAGCCGTAATTGCCGGTGAAGGCGGTGGAAACGAGAGGCTTTCATCCCCCCCTCCCTCCTCCGGCTCTCAGCCTGCGCTGCCTCTATTAAACCGTTCTCATTTATCTCTGCGACTGCAGCTTTTCACAGGAATGATGGCGTGTTTATGTCAGTCATGTTGCAACGTTATGCCATAAGGAAGATCCCGGGGAAACGAGAGGGCGTGAAAGAGACGGCAGCGGACGTAGCTCGCTGCTAACAAGTAGCGACAAACTGGGTCAGGAAGTGACCTTTTAGGACCTAATAATGGATCCAACCTGTGCCCAGTTTAAAATATCAACTTTATTTAAGAATTTCTACCTGATTGGGGAAAATGAACAGAAATTCATCAGCATTTTTAATGGAAGATGCTAAATCTGCTGCATTTTACACATTTTATTACAGCATATTTCAGACTACTTAAAATAATAATAAATAAAGGGACACGATTGAAGTTTTTTTATGCTTTCACTGACGTTTTGAACTCAAGATGAACCATCTGGTCCTCATCCAAACTTAAAGTGGAGATATTATAAGCTGCTTCTTCTTCCCCAAGCCACTTCATGTATTTTTGGTTTAAATATAAGAAGGATTAAAAAGACTAGCAGCCATGATGATTATGGCTTCCAGATCATTAAACTCCATAATGTCTCAAAATTCAAACGTTAAATCAATTATTCAGATGAGTAATGACATCTTCAGCCAGTTTCTTATTTAACCATTTGTGCCTCTTTTTTTTTTTAAACACAGTATTAAAAATACATTAAAAGATGCAAACAAATAATTAAATTCCATTTTTAACAAGAAAAACAAAGATCTAAAATGCAGTAATAGATTTCCTTTATCAATTATAGGTTTCTTGATTAATATTTCCATTAACGATTAATATTCAGCGCGGTAAAGGATGCCTATGATAGGAGATTTTGCTTTTTTCTTTTTATTAATACAGAATTTGACCCAGGTGAAGCTAAAACTGTTATGTGAGGAGTTCTGGTAGGACAGTTTTACAAACAAAAAAAAAAGCATTTTTTATACGTTAAATGCAAAATATTTTTATGTAATATTTTAAATTTTTTGCACAGTTTTGGCTTGATAACTGCTCTGAATATGTTGCAGAGTTGACGACTAATCGATTACTAAATTAGTTGACGACCTAGACGTTCCTGTGGATCCATTTCTCCTCTCTTATTACTGGCATCTTTTTCAAATGACGGTAGACATAATAAACTCATTAATAGAGCTGTCGCAATAAACCAATTAATAGCATGATACATTAAAACGAGTTGTCTAATTTCCATTTGAATGATTTATCATTTTTCTTTTTCTACCAAAAACTGGATGACAAAAAAGTCTTCAGTCTGATCTCATCTAGCCCTTTTTGGAAGGACAATTTTGTTTACAGAGACTAAATAATTCACCTTATTTATTGTTTCTGTCATTTTGTTTATTTATTTTGGACACTTAAAATGTCTTCCGGTTCCACTGTTAAATGTTTGTTAGAATTTATCGCTTATTGATCTTAAAGAATATGTTCTAGCATAATTATGCTATTAGCATTATGTTACTTGAAAATGGTGTCAAAAACAACAATACTATTGTTTATCGAAATAACTTCTGGGACAATTTATCATCCAGCAAAATTTGTTGTGACAGGCCTATTCATTAAACCTACAGGTCGGCTTACAGTACTCAGGCAGACAATTCCAACAATTAGCAGCAGTGAAATGAAGCTTCAACCTGCTCCAAGTTAGCGGTTGAATAATACAGTTGATTCAAGCACATGATTATGATTTTTGTTGCTTATAAAACAGAAATCTGTGTCGTGTTTACATGTTTTGGTGGGTTTGGTGCTTTGAACGCAACAGGAAGGCCGAAAGGGAAAAGAGGCCTCATGGGAAGGACATAAGGACGGAGGAGAGGAGGCGGGGATGTTAACTGTGAAACACTGGAGTCTAATCTCATTACTGCAATTGTCTATGGGAGGGAATTAGTCTGGGATCTGCAGGAATTATTCATGTTGGGATTGTACGTAATGAGCTCGACGTAATCCCTCGCCTGCAATCAAAGGCTGCCAGAGAGCAGCAGCCAGCGGACGCGTGTAGGCATGCGCTTAAACACACACACGCAAACACCACCCCACCCTCTTATGGCTTTTAAAGAGCAGCGCGGCTGAAAGCCACAGACGAGCCTGACAGCCGTCGCTTTGAAACGGGCGGCTGCAATTGAGTGTTAACAGCGAGCGAAGAGCCAAATTACACAGAGAGGAGGGATTAGCGCTGAAACGGACAGATAAATGAACAGGAGAGCGGGGCAGAAAGAGAGGTAGTGATAGGAAACAGAGACGCAAACTGTCGGAGTGAAGAGAAGTGCTCAGTAATGAATGAAAGGCAAGTGGAGGATTTGGCTTAGAGCAATAAGGTCTGCAGATTAATGCTAGAGGAAAGAGGGAGAAGGGAACTGGAGGGGAATCGGAGAGCTGGAGGAGGAGACAGCACCACCCAGTGGACACTTGGCTGCAAATCGGCTTCAATGAAAGTTCAAAGTTTGAAAGTTTGGTAACGCTTTATCTGAATAAGGTGTGCATAACTGAATCACATAATACTGTCATAAACTTAATATAACACCTGCTATTAACATGAAGGAGTTTTCATGAATGATTATGGCTGTTGTCATGAAGTGTCACTTGGTAAATAATGCAAAGTTGGCACTTTTAATGGACTTTTTATGCAAATTTTAGTACAACTGGGTTCAAAGTGTTGTTATTTACTGAATGACACTTCATGACAACAGTCAAACATTCATGAAGACTAATACATGTTCATAACAGGTGTTATGTCATGTTTATGACGGTGTCATGTAGGGCTGAAACGATTCCTCGAATGATTCCAGTACCTTGATTACTAAAATTTCCTCAAGGACAATTTACCAGCCTCGAAGCTTCGTTGATTTATGCTTTATTATTTCCGGCCGGAACATTATTTGCGTTGAGCGGAGCTCTCACTTCCGCCTCTGAGTTGTTGACGAAAGGTAAGTGTTAGCAGCATAACGTCCAATTTTCAAGTTCGGCCCATGGGGATTTTATTGATTGATGATAATGTCCGGGTTTTCATCGTTTTGGGAGACCAATAGGCATCCTTAAAATGAATGGCGCGATGCCTGGAGTACGGCAGCCTCTCTCCTCCAGGAGCGGCTGGTTCAGAGCGAACGGCGGGAAGAGCGATTCAGGAGTATTTATACAGGTGAGCGGACAGATTGAATACGGGGGGCGGCTGAGTAGTTGATGGTTACAGTGTAAGTGTAATTTTATGGACGAGCTGCACAACAAATTTCATATCATGCCGGTCTCAAAAAACGGGTGGCGGAAATCATCGTGGCGGTACATGGCTGGTAGGTGAGTTTCGGAGTGTGACGAACGAAGGTGCAGTAAATATCCCGTATTGCTCCCCCAGTTCTTACTTTCGTCCCTGGTCTACCGGTCTGTCCCCAGTCTATTTCCTCCCCTCCACCCCCATCTTACCTTCGTTCGTTAGCCTCTAACAAACGTACTTTAGAGGCAAACACCCCCTCCCCTGTCACCACCACCACTCCAGGCGACTTTTCCCGTATTCTCAAACCCAAAGCTTGACAGTTATGGGGCAAGCTGAGAGTTCATCTATTAAACTCTCTGAAGATGAATACATAAACTAAAAGCTGGATCATAGACATTTTTTATAAGCGTATTTGTGATCCTGCCTTTTTATTATTAAATTGAATAGAATTTCAGATCTTTGTATAACTTTTCTTCAGGCTAACTTAGAAATTGAACTATTATTGTTACAGGTTAATTTTCTAAACTACAAAAACGTAACTAATAGGGAAGCTCAAAAATGAAAAATTGGACTGATATTGATATCCGATAGTAACACCGGGGTTATGCCAAATTTACCAATATTTTATTTTATTTTTTTATCCGATTACTCGATTAATCGTGAGAATAATCGTTAGATTACTCGATTACTAAAATATTAGTTTACAATAGCCCTGGTGTCATGTCAGTTTTGTGCATATCCCTTCAAATAAAGTGTTACTGAAAGTTTGGGCTGCAGACAAATGGATGTGTGGAGGAAATGGGAGGACAGACTCTCAAACCCTGAAGCCACAATAAAAAAAACAAATAAACAAACAAACAAAAAAAACAAGAAATATAATCTGTGAGTGAGTGCAAAAAAAAAAAAAAAAAAAAAAAAAAGTGGACTCACTCTGTGTGTCCCTGGAAGACGTTGACCGAGTGGATGGACGGGTCCCTGAAGTCCCATAGTCTAAAGGTGGTGTCCCTGGATGAGGTGACCACCAGGCGCTGGGTGGGGTGGGTGCAGCAGTGGGTCAGCTCCTGGTCATGACCTGCACAAGCACGAACAAAATGATTTACCACAACAGATTCCCGTCTGGCTTTTCTGTCGTTTCTGTGAGCACACACAGAGGCTCGGACAGACTCACACCCCGTAAACTGCTCAGCTTTACAAACACACATTACAAACACACACTTCAAAAATTTTTTATTAGGATGTGGATGACTATAGATAAACAAATGGTTTTTTACATTCTCAGAATCTGATATCTGTTTCTCTCATTTGTTTTCAGCCCTGTTGACTAATCGTTCCCTCAGTTCTAACTCGCTTGCTCCTTTATGCCAAGAGAACACTGCAAAAACACAAAATCTTACCAAGTATTTTTGGTCCAATTTCCAGTGCAACTCTTATGACTAATAATACTGTCATAAACTTACTATAACACCTGTTATGAACATGTTTTCTCTCATTTGCTCTTTAAATAAGAGAAAACTAACTTACAAGTAACTTTTCAGCAAGATATTGGAGTTCGTTTTGAAGCAACAATTCCTTTATGTCGATGAAAAAGGGGAAGTTCCACAAACAGACTTGTAGCATGGAAAAAAAATGTTTTGTTACAAGTGACATAATCTATCAGTGGAACTAGTACTTTTTAAAATGAATATTAAGGAATTACTGACTTAAAACAACCTTCCATGTCTTATTGAAAAGTTACTTGTAAATTCTTTTCATTTTATTCTAAGTATACTAAAAGATTTGCACTATAAAATGGACCAAATAACACTTGATAAGATTTTGTGTTTTTGCAGCGAACCACCTTACTGCCCTGTTTCACTGATGGCAGAAATGTTTCAAATTTAGGCTGAAAAGTTCAAATTTGAACTTTTTCACATCCTTGGACAAAAGCTACAGAGGCCACGAACAGAACGTTTTGTCCCCCGTCCAACTGAATCTTCCACTCAGGATTGAGTGTCCCATACACTAAAACATTTTCCCTCTGCTGTACAGTGACCCAAACCACCAGGCAGTTCATACCGGTGAGAGTGTGAACCAGTTCGGACGTCTCCACCTCGTACAGGTTGGCGGCACGGTCCCACGAAGCCGTCACCACCTGCCGCCCTCCCACCAGCCAGTCGGCCGCGATCACCACGCCCTGGTGGCTCTTCAGGGTTGCTGTGGCAACGCGGACGGTGGGGACCTCAGAGGGGCCGTCTCCGTCCACCTCGCCCTCTTCTCTGTCGGATGAATCCTGATCGTCGTCGCACGGAGCCTGCAGAAGGACGAGATGCGGTTGAAAGTAGATGTGTGTGTGTACACACAGTGAACGGACTAAACCTTCCTGGTTTTCGGTCAGTTATTGTCAAAAACCATTTCTGGGATAAAAGACAGAATAATGAGAGATTTTTAAGTTATTGTTTTACATTCATCAAAAAGAGGAATTTGAATAAAGCAAGACTTCTATTAATCTTAGTGTATTCCTCCGTTTGTTTATTACACTTTTTAAAAATACTGACAGGTTTATTGAAAACATCTGACTTAACTGGAGACGCCTGTGGATTTATTTTATGGCTACATCTCAAAATACATGACAAAAAAAGAGGAATCAAAAGAAATCAGTCAATACATCTGAAAGAGAATTGTGGACAATTTCCAGATATCCAAAGGTGCCATTTTCATCTGTTCTGGCAATTAAAAGGAAGCATAAACACAATAGGAATAGAAATTATTCACCTTAATTTTTGGAGACATATTTGGTGGCGTGATGAAACTAAACCTAGAGTGTTTGGACCTTGCACTTACCCATCATAGGCACAAAAATAGCTAGCTAGCTAGCCAGCAAGGATAAATTCACAGCTGCTTAGCAGTAGCAACGTAATTAAGTCTGAATGCGATGGAAACTGTTGCCCAATGCAAAATCTCATGAGGAAAAAAAAAAACACACCAAAAAAACCTGCCAAGACCTGTTGACAAACATAATTAAGGCCAACTTACCTAAAAAAAAAAAAAAAAAAAAAAAAGAAACAGACATTTTAAGGCCTTAATTTCAGAGACGTGAATTTAAGACTTTAAGGATGAAGACAGCTTGTTAAACGCAATTCTGCTAAGCGAGTTATTATCAAACGGAAATAAAAAGATTGTGCGTCTTTCTCTAAGTTTTAGGTGAATATCTGGTTCCAAATGTACGCCAGAAACGAGAAGCTCTCAGCTCGCGCCCTTGAAATCTTTTTCGCTTGTAGCAAAAATCTCAGTCCGAAGCTACTTACGCTGACATCTGGCGGCGGCTGCGGCGCCGGGAGCTGCACCATGTAGCGCCAGATGTGAGCCGTCTGGTCTCCGGAGGCTGAGCGAAAACACAAAGAAAAGCTCGTCAACACAGATTCCCACCCACACAGTTGGCAGGAAACATCAAACCTGTTGACACAGATTCTGTTTAAATCTTAAAAATAAAAAAATCTTTTATGAATTCAGATCCATACCTGTGAGCGCCATCTGCTCGGTGGGGTGAAATTTGATAGAGTTGACTGCAACAGAGATGAAAAATCATCAAAGATTCAGATCTTCTTCCAGAAGTGACAGAAAGATTATTTCTTATGCATATAGAAGGATGATGAAGCACAACAAATTCTTTTTTTTTTTTTTTACACATACCTGATCCTGCATGGCCTGCATACCTCAGCAGACATTTCCCCGTCTCTATGCTCCACAGCAGAGCTGAGTGATCTGTCAGGACAGAGGACAGGAAAATCAAATCATTTCAATTTCATGGAGATTTAAGCCATTCTGGCTCGACAAGGTTCCTTAAAAACAGCATTTTTGGCTGAGCTGTGTACCGGCAGAGGCGGTGCCGAGCACCACGGGTTGAGTCCGGGTGACGCTCAGGTCCCAGATGCCGTCCCGGTGGCCGACGTACTCCTTGAGCAGCTGGCACAGGGCGCGGGAGCCGGTGGTGGCTTTGAAGCTGGAGACGATCTGCAGAGGAGGGGAAGAGATGAACAGAAGAAAACGAGCAGAGGACGGAGTGTAGAATCTGCATACAGTGTAACCATTTACAGCACCTCGAAAAAGTATCGATAGACCTTAAATCTTTGCTACATTTTATCACATTACAACCACCGGCTTCCATGAATCCTAGTAGGGAGTTTTTGATAGACCAACGGAAAGCAGAGCGTCAATTTGAATAGGAAGGTCACAAAACTTTGAAAGGTTTTTAGAAATCACAATCTGAAACGTGTGGCGTGCTTTTGTATTTATATCAGGGATGCACGATATGTTGGCACCAACATCGGTATTGGCGGATATTTGTCTTTTTTAAAACAATGCAATAGGTCTGATAAGTAAAACTGGGACGCCATTAGCAACAGATATTCATTTCCATCTTGTTGCCGTTTGTTTCAGTTGCATTCCCCACAATCCTGTCACATGACCGACCATCTCCCCTCACCCTCCAGTAACAGAAGCAGAAGTGAAGAGGTGGTCTTTTTTTTTTTTGAAGTGTCAAAAAGCTAGGGGAATATAAATAGTATTGGTTATTTATCAATGTTATTTTTGAATTTCCCTTTACCCCCCCTCCCCCTTTCAGAATCATTCATTGCTTCCTGCTGGTCTACCAAAATAAAACCCCAATAAAAGACGAAACAGAAGCGAAAAGTGGTGTAGATACTTTTCAGAGTTACTGTATGGTTACACATATAGTGCATGCACCATTAAAAACAAGCATATGTAAATTGATTAGTTGAGCTGCATATTAATACTCTAAAGAAACTGTTGATTTAACAGATAACTGTCTACATGCTGAATATGTTTTGATTGCCTTGTGTTGCTTTCCGCCAAGCAGAACAACAGATAAGATGTTGTTTGGTATGTAGGGCAGAGTTGGTCGCCTTCTGTGGGTAAAGGTCAGCTTTGCAGCTTTTTCCACTGAAACACCTCTGCAGCAGGTTAACTTTAGAACAGAGCCTGGTGAAAAAAATACTTAAAATCAGCTCTGCTGCACCCTCACAGAGGGTGACGGCTATAAACACATTTCCATGACTTCTGCTTCCCGTGGTGTTTCTAACGAGATCAGATCCGAACACGCAAGCTAGAGTTCTTGTAATAAGGATGCCACGTTCAAACATCAGAGCCCCGCTAACCTATTCTACTCTAAAGTCTTAAAACAGAGAAAGCCGAGTGTGAGCGCCCGACTTTTCTGATCTCGAACATTAACGTCGGCTCTGCTTACACGTCAGGAGCTCCAAATAAGACAGTCACATGTCTAAAAATATCGCGTGCTCTGGTTGTGCGTCGGCCTTTGCTGCTGCTGCAGGGCCCCCCACCCCCCACCCCACACACACACAGAAACAGTCTCAAGAGGAAGGTTTGGCTTCTATTTTCACAGAGCCGCAACAGCTGAGGCACATGACAAGATCAGCAGCCTTCGATCCCTGGCAGCTGGCCCACACCAGAACCAATTTAAAAAAAAAGAAAAAAAAAAAAAGAAGCAGCAGCAGCAGCATGGCTCATTCTAGTTAAAAGTGACCAAGCAGACCAACAAACTCAGCGTTAGTGCGTATTATTAGTTTTAACCCAGCTCAGTTTATTGTAACATTAGATTCAACATTCTGATGCATTAGCTGTGTAATGGATAGCAGACGTGTCTAACAGGAGGTTAATCTATGCCGTCCTCCCTTGATCCCTTGTTCTCTTTTTTGGTCTTTTAACTGGATTCAGTTTCTCCATCTAGCTCAGGATTTGGTTGCACTCGGATTAATATATTTATGTTGAGAGAAAAAAAAAGAAAGAAAAACAAATTACCATTTTGCACAGCCGAATACAAAAATAACAGAGTGAGAGACACGCGGAACAGTTCTTCCCGGGTCCGACTACCAGTACCTACAGAACCCTCAGCTCTCATTAGCAACCCAGGTAAAGATGTGAATAAGGAATTGTAATAAAATAAATCAAACCTTTTAGCTTATTTATTCCTTACGTGGAAGTGGGAAACTCTTGTAAATAAAAATTTGAGGCAAACCACTGGTGACACTTTCAATCCCTATGAGAGAAATGCAATAATACATTTTTAAGTTCATTAAGGAATGCACGACTCGCCATTCTTCCTGTGGTAAACATCTGACACTGCGCAGAGTCCAATTACACTTAGTTTTCAAAATGGGGAAAAAGAGAAGACAACACTCCGCTGAAGTGTTGTCTTCAGCGGAGACAACACTTCAGCGTTGTCTCAACACACGCTTGACTTGTAAAGCGTGTGTTGAGCTTTACAAGTCAAGAAAAGAATATAGTAATTCACTCGCATAAATACAGTTAGAGGAAAAATCAATAGGTTCAATCAACTACAATAATAAAGTTTAATCTGCATGGTAACCTAAATCTATACTGTAAACAACAGTGGCATATCAGGGTAACCAAATCATCATAAGCTGATGCTGCCTCTGTGGTCAAGAAAAAAAAAAAAAAAAAAAACTGAAAAAGAGTGAGGTAGAACTGGTATGGTTTAGGTTCTGTGTTGATGTGGACCTGGAACCCCACTGAAGTCAGTGCCTCCAAGAAACAAACAAAAACAAAAGCAAAAACAAAGAATCCCAAGAAAACCCCAAGGAGATTATCCGCCTTCTAGAAAGATCTTAAACAAACAAAACAACACATCTTTACCATGGGTGCTAAAAATTGTGGCGGGCGTTAGAACATTTTGGAGAAGGTGGAAGGAGAATGTGAACGTTTGCTTAGCACCACCTTCAATGCCCTAACATGTTATCTTATTGGTTTAAACTGCAAGAAAATAACACAAAAGGTAAAGTTGCGGTGGTTCTGTACCAAACTTATTCCAAGAAAAAGGAAAGAACAAGTCATTCCTGCTCAGCAACCTTTGAATTCTCTAAAGAAACGCCTGCAAGTGAAGACGACACAAATGCAACTTCAACATTTATCACATAGAAGAAGCAAGTACGTCATTTTACGTTTTATACCTTAAAAATAATAAAAGGTTTCAGACTTTAGGAGAAAACACAAATAAATCATTTAAAGAGTCAACAGTCTTCACCTGTTCACCAGGCATCTTCTGACTTAAGTGGTTTTTGTGGGGCTGTTGTTGCTAGGAGCTGAACGGTAAAACTCTGCATCAGATGAAAGCAGAGGACATTACATAACGGCGCTCTAAAAGACAACGAGTCTTTTAGAGGTTAAAATATAAGGTTTCACTTCCAATTCTTGCTTCTTTAGTCCTGATGATTGGTTGAGAGCATCAGGGTCGTATGAGTTTGCTTCCTGTGAGTAGCTGAGGTCATTGTCACTTATTTAACGTTGGCTACAGATGGCCGCTTTCACGCTTCTCTCAAACGACATGCCTCGTCTTTGAGATGCAGGCAAACCGCTATGGCAAACCATAGCGGCTGCAATGAACTGCATATTCATTCGTGTTCGAGGTTTGTGTTTTGAGTTTTCGATATGTTGGGGGTGAACCGATCTCTCTTTGGGAATGGTGTCCGGGTTGAAACGCACCAGAAGGTTGGGCTTGGAGAATATCCTGTGGAGTTACAGTGCAGATCTGATCCAGAGTGATAAATGGAGTAAAGTTACGGCTGAATAACTTGTGATCCTGGAGCTCCCAACTTAGGATCAGAACTGAATAAGTCTTTTGGATGAGAGGTGAACCTCGTTCAGAAGTTCAGCTGCATTCAGTGTAAGCACAAAGGACTGGCATCTCCAGAGTTGATTCAGGGAACTTATGTCAACGTCTGTGCTGTGAAATTCCTCCATTATTTTAACCATAGAATAAGAAATATACAACATCCAGAAGAACTTGTTGACTTCGTGAGAAATAAAGCAGTTTCCTCCTTGACTAATCAAGTGAAAGACCAGCTATAAATGTCTAAAACAGTGTTACGGCACAACTAAGTCTGGAGGAGACATATTTGTTGTTAAGCAACCAATAAATTTCCAAAAATTCTGGAAAAATAAAAAATAAAATCGCCTCCACACTTTTAGAGATAATTTTAAGAGGTTAAGCTAGCAGCTGTGCTAAATGGTAAAAACTATAGGCATTTCTTTAATGCAACCAATCCTGATATTTGGACTAATGTGAAACCCCCCCCCAGCAAAAATCAAAAACTTTTACCAAAATGTGATGCTAACTTCAAGGAGATTTTTAAGCACAATTATTAGTGAAACTTTCTTGTAATGTTTTACCCTGTTCAGGAGCCAGCCCAAGGCATGAGCAAGGTTCAAACTGTGACAAAATGTTGTTCATTTCAAAACATACTACTGAAGGGAATTAAATGTTTTTCTGCTTATTTTTTCTTAAAAAACAGACTAATTAAACAGTTAAATTATACTCTCAAACAAATTTGGGCCAGCTCTTTGTTGGGTCATGACTTTGGAATAACAGAAAAGTTTGAAACATTTAGGCTCTAGCATACAAATAAACACACGTCTTCACCATTTGGCAGCTACAGCCGCCCACCGAGTCGTTTCCTGAGAAGGGCGCAGAGCGGAAAAGAGACGAGGAGTCAAGGTGAGACTGCAGTTAAGATGCGACTCAGCCAGCAGCCGTCCGCTCAACGCTCATCGACAAACAGAGCATTCAGGAAGTTACCCATGAATCTCCGCCCCACAACTCCCAGGTGGGCACGCTGAAGTTGCGAGCTCCGCCTATTTTGTCCTGGAAAGCGTACAAGCGCTACCCTCGGCAAAAAGATTCAACATTAAAATGTCACTTTGTGGATGTTAATATGGGGTCGGGGGGAAAATATAAAAAAAAAACAGCATGCATTCATTGGAAAGGATAGAATCTTTCGGTTCACAGTCTAGGATTACGTTATGACTTTCTGAGGACGTGGAACAAGCTTTTCCACTCCTCCTGTCCCCCTCGTTAGAGAAGCTGAATCCTAGCCGCTCAAATATTTACACATGAGAGCTCTGTCGTGCTCTGCGGAGCAGCACAACATGGGTGGTGCCAGGTACCTTGCTGGTGGAGGCTTTGTAGGTCGTCTTCAGCTTCTGTGACAGCTGACTGGTGCTGTGGCTGGCTGTGTGACACAGACACAGAAAACCCATGAATAAAAACGCCCCAGTGAGTGACAAGCGCTCTGCTTGGTTTCACTGCCACAGAGGCGAGACTTACAATAACAGAAAAGACACACAAAAAGCTTTGTTGTGGCATTCGTCGGGCGTCATAAGCCACTGCAATAAGTTTTGGGCATGAGATTTACATCACTAAAGTACAAACTGTAACTGCATTTAATTATATTGTCAAAATTAACTAAATTTACTGATGCTCTTGTTGAACCAATAGTGGACAAAATAGTAAAAATGACATTTCTAAACATACTGTTGGGGGTGGGGGGGTGTTTTATTTAACATTGTTAACTGAAATTAACAGAGACAAGGATAAATCTAAATTCTTATTATAAGATTTTTTTTTATTAGAAATGGCCACACCTAGCCTTATCTGGTGTGTCTGCTTTGTAAAACTCTTCAAATAAATAAATACTTTATTCTTATTCCAGTAATCCTAATGTGAAGCAGAACATTTCATGCCAATAATCTTAAATTATTTTCTCTTTTTTTTTTTCAAGATCAACTTAGATCCTGATCCTGAAGGTTTATTCTATAATTATTCTTGAGATGTTTCTTGTATTAACTTTCTGATTTTAAAGTAAAATGTTCTCATGTACTACCCATTTTGAAAAGTAGTGAAGATAAAAAAAAAAAGCTAGAAAGAGTCAAAGTCATGGATTCTGAAAACTGCCTAGACAGTCTAGGCTTGTAATGTTTGAAAATGTTCAGATATGAGAAAATGGCCGAAACTTGAAAAGCTTTAAGAAAAACTAGACCACTTTAAGTGGATTCAGGAATAAATAATTGAATAAATGTTCTCTGATTTGAGGCTGGGATTTAAAAAAGAAAAAAAAAAAAGATGTTTGAGCAAACTTATGCTCGTGCAATAAAAGCTGAATTTTTACCCATCTTTACACAGAGTAAATGTAGATTGTGTGTAGCTTAAGGCTGTCACACCGTTTTTTACAAAACCTCACAGGTGGTTTGTGCTTTTATCTTGGTCAATGTCAATAAAACTAAAACTTTGTGTTCCAGTAGAGGCTCCCATTTGTTTGAATGAGCTGTCTTGCAAACAAAAAAAAAGAAAAAAAAAAGTACTAAACAAGTTGATTTAATTGGCTTGTGAGGATGTGTTTTCAAGGACAACTTGAACAAATGTCGCACCTTTGGCTTTGAGGGCTCCCTTGGTGGGGTCTCCCCCCTCGATGGCCTGTCCATCTCCAGTCAGACGCTCGTTGAGAGAGTCGATTTCCCGGCGCACTGCGACGTGGGCACAGCATTAATGATTGAACGGAGATCGCTGGGTAGTGAATCAGCACAACTGAGGCCTGACGGAGGAAGGGAGGTACACTCACATTCCAGGTTTTCAATGTACAGATTCTCAAACTCCCGTTCGATCTGGCCAAACAGGTCAAGGAGATTGTTCCGCAAGGCGAGGGGCAGCTTGGAGTCCTGGACACATGAAACACACAGATCAAGAGTTATCCAAGACCCTTAATACATCTAAAGCTTGTACACCTTTTGTCATGTTGCTACCACAAATGCCAATGTAGTTTGTTGGGATTTTATGTGACAAAAACTGAACTTTTTGGTTCAAAGGAAAAACTGTGTTTAACATGTCCTTCCCAATAGTGAAACATGGTCAGTATCAAGATGGATGCTTTTCCTCAGCAGCAAAATTGTTCAGAGTTCATTCAAAGACGAATTAAGCTAAACCAGGGATTTCTGCACGTTGCACAAGGTAAATGAAAGATTTTTTTCAAGATGGTTATCAATTGTTTGAAAAAAATGATGAGCTGTGTTAACTTGGAAAACTAGGACTGGGCGGTATTGTTGGAAAACATCATGATATATACGCATTTCATATCAGTCGACTTTGGTAACCGATTAGTTTTTATATACCGTCAACCTAATGACGTCATGTTCCCTTTTTTTTACCCACAGTTTCCTCTTGAGCTATTCATTTTCTACTTTAACTCCATCCAAATCCTTTTTTGTTTTTAGCGGTAATTATGCGTCAAAACACGAAACAGCTCCCACATCCTAAGGCATACAGTGTGTACACATTTTCTAGTGGACCGCGCAGACTCCACGCGCACCGTCTGCGGACGGTTGGGATTTCATAGTGGAGCACCGACTACATTTCTCGTCACAAAATGTCTTAATTTTTAACAAACCGAATGAATACCAGCAAGTTTCATGAGCTAGTCCCGTTTCTTACCCACCACCGCACACCTGTCAGTGCTGAACAGAGAGCAGCAGTCGCACTACGTATTCTTGCCACTGGTTGCGCGGATAGCGCAGTTATCAACTCAGTGTCGCATACAAAACAGTTCGACGTGAACACGGTTTCCCGTGCAGACTTGTCCGGCGGACGTCCGCGTTGAGTCTGCATTATGTCCGTGGAATACGCCCGAGCATATTGGGGACAACATGAAACAGCTGTTGCGCATTTTACACTGAAAAGTTGTTGCTAAGTAACCAAAGAATGAGTAAGTTCAACCTTTCTTTGCTAGCGTTTCCTCTGCCTACATCCCCCAGAATGCCGTGCGGTCCTGAATCGGAGACTAGTGAAATTATCAAAATGCCATCCAAGGTGTATCATGATAGATATAGTTATTGTTTTATCGTCCAGGCTTTTAAACTATGTTTCACTTAAGAATAAATGTGTTAAGTTGATGTTTCCTTAATTATTTGTCTAAACAAGTTTCAGCAGAAACTTAATTATTGTTCATTTAAAAAATTAAAAGGATGGAGAAAAATGATAACCGAACAAGACAAATGTAAGCTATTTTTCTTTTTTATAAATTCAAGACAAAGACAAACCCAGAAAAATACTAGAAGAACACCTGTTGGATGTAAAAAACTGAATCTAGGGTGGAGGGTCATTTGTTGCAGAGTAATTTTTGTAGGTTTTGTTTAGTTAAAAGCACATTTATGTATTAGAACGAAAAGCATTAGAAAATCAGTGGGAAAGCTCGTCACTGTAGCTACATCTTGACATTTGGTAAAACTTGGTGGAGACAATTCCTAAAAGTATTGCAGCTAGAGCTTTCATTCCAGAGAGTTCAATAGAAGTGTACACAACACTTTCCATCCAAGTATTACTTATATTATTATCCTCCCAGTTTGCAATTACGCACCATTTCACATCCATCACAACGGAACGCATTGACGCTTGCTGTCGTAACCTGACACAATGCGAGAAACTTCAAGGGTTATAAAGACTTCTAAAAAGCCACAGTAACACTTGTAGAAAAAGCAGCACAGAAGATAAATGACACACCGCTACCACAGAGAGAAAACGTGAATGACTCATGAAATAACAATAAAAATAAAAAAAAAAAAAAACTTCCCACCGAGCCTGAAGCAGACGTCTCCTGACAAATACAACCAGTGTGGTTACTTTCAATACCAACGGCTGCAGCAGCAACTGCCTTACCTCCATGTCAACCTGCTGCCGGTGCCTAGTTAAATCCAGGTCACCAGTCTCCACCACAGCTCCCATGAAAACGCAAAATGCTACGAGAGGAAACAAGGCTGCATCTTAAGATTGTAAATCATCCGATTCAAAATGTTTGCCTACCAAAGGCCAGAGTTAGTCATGGTGACGTTAATGCCACATGTCACCATGCTCTGGTGGTGGCTGGAAGACCTATTAGGGAATAACAGGCGGTTCTTATAAGCTGCTTAGTTTTAGTCTCTTAAACCTGCAGCCTGCAACACACTTTGGTCAATAATGCCAGCTTTTAAAAAAAAAAAAAAAAGGAGGAGAATAAAACCCGCTCTGTGTTGCGTTTGGGCTCATAAAGCCGCCCGGGCATGTGCAAGTAGTACGTAAACACAGGGCGGCAAAGAAAGGACTGTTGAAAAGACTAATCAGACCCGGACAAAGCGGCCCGTATTAAAACTTGATGAGACGACACGGCGGTGGCAAGCCGAGCTCCGGTTTTAGTGGCTCAGGCTTTACATTTAGGGGAGAAAGTGAGAGCTGAGCCACACTTTCCACTGATACCAATTTCACCTGTTGGAATAAATGATGAGTCTGAAACGTGTGAGGCTGTCTCGCACTGCAGCCGCCTCCTAAAAGTTAACGACTGCTGCGTCCTTAATCAAACAGAGAGTCGTTTTTATTGCCCGAGAAGCAAAGAAGGGGGGGGGCGAGGGGGGAAGTCACCGGAACAACCTTTAAGGAAGTAACTCCTAAGACAAAAACTCTCCGTCCTTCATTTCTGGGAAAGCTAAATCAACTGTAGACTTAATTCAAATAACCTGGTTTGGAGCGAGTTAATCACCAACTTTATGGCGGTGGAGGAACGTTACAGTCGATCCCTTTAAATCAGTAACTAAAGGCGTCACCGCCTAGGATGGTAAACGTTCTGTAACGACTGGCGTTAATTTACTACGGGTTAAACATTTTTCCTTTCCTGAAGGGAACAAACTAAACTCTGACAGTAGAAAGTAAGTCGTCAATGTTGCCTTACCACAAAACCTTAAAAATGCTGTCAAACAGGCTGGTGCTGTAGGGTCACGGCTTATAAAAAGCCACATATTGTACCAATCACTTTCATTTTAACAAAAAAAATAAATAAAGGAAAAACTTCCTGACCTCACATTTCGAAATGATAAAACCTAATAAATGTAGGAGTCCCCCCTCCCCCTCTCCACTGACCTGTCCTTCCAGCATGTCTCCTCTCAGGATGCCCGGTGGCCGCTCCTCTGTGCTGTTGGTGCGCCGGATGGACAAACTGTGTGCCTTGCGCTTCTGCTTGGGGTGACGTGCGGCCGAAGCCGAGCCGCTGCTGCTTCCGCCCTCCACAGGCATCTCTCCTATCCCGTGTGAGGCCCTGACCCCGCCCCCCCCAACCTTACCTGCTTACAAACTACCTGAGGAGCAAGTAAACAAAGACCAGGCTGGCCGGTTGGTTGGCAGGTGGGTAGGCTGGGTTTTGTCACTCGTCACCACCTACCTGTAGATTTACAGAAAAAAAAAAAAAACACAGGGATAAAAATAGTTGTTTACAACTCAGGAGTAGGCCTGTCGGAATAAACGATAAATCAACTAATAGCGTGATAAATTAAAACGAGTTCAATAATTTAGCAGGTTTCTTTCTCATCTCTTCCTTTGTACTGCTTTTATTTTTTTACAGAGCCTTCAAAATTCATTTTATTTGTCGTTTCCGTTTTGTTTATTAATTTTGGGTATTCAAAATGTCTTCCAGTTTCAGTATCAATTGTCCTTTAGAATTTAAAGTTTATTGATCTTTGAGAATGTTCTCTAGCGTTATTATGCCTTTGCCATTCTATTACTTGAAAATGGTCTCAAGACGGTACAATTGCAAGACAGTTTTTCATCCGGCAAAATGTGTTACCACGACAGGCCCACTCAGGAGGAATTGCTAAGGATAATGTCCATGATGTGGACACTTGTACACTTAAGTATTCAAGAGTCAAACTTGACTCAGTCTTTGTGAAAGCAAAAGATCTGGCTGTCAATTGTGTCAATGGTTCCAACGCAGCCGCAAATCTACAACATAATGGCCAAGAAAGAGAAAAATAATCCAGGTGCTGAAATTAACCTAAAGGGAGTTGCTGTAAAGGAAGGGAGTTAAAGAAAACTACTTCCCCATTTTGACTTTGCTTAAAAGACCTAAGCTTTTTATTGTGCGTCCTGAAACATATCACTGTACATCCATTTTCATGTGATAATTTCACAGCCACGACCAGACATTAAACATTATGGGATAACACCATGCTACGAAAAAAAAAAAGAGAGATATAACTATGATTTAAAATAACTGACTATTCCTCCAGTCATTGAGTGGCCGAATGAAGGTCCCAATAATGTCGCAGAATCTGATGGGTCACAGAATGTAGTGTCACACCGGTAAAACCCTGAACTTCCTTTTTAAAGACAGCCCGACCTTTGCTAAAACACTGTACTTCTGCTTATATTTAGAATTTGTATGACATTCAGCTAAACAGTGGCGGTCATTATCGAGATATTGTCGTTTTATTTCAACAAGCCG
The DNA here is from genome assembly GCA_903067095.1 of Girardinus metallicus. Classification (NCBI taxonomy): domain Eukaryota; kingdom Metazoa; phylum Chordata; class Actinopteri; order Cyprinodontiformes; family Poeciliidae; genus Girardinus; species Girardinus metallicus. Next base: position 33,744 of record CAEGAE010012585.1, on the reverse strand, counting down.
ACCGAGGACAGCAAAGCAAATACAATCCGAAAATAGAAGTATGGCGCGCGATTACATATATCATTTTAGACTATTTTCCCAAAGCTATACAGGTTACGTTCAAATGTAACATACATGTAGTAGTCTAATACTTGAACTCCAATAATTGTATATCTGTAGACGCTAGACTGTCACTCACCAATTCTGCTGTGTTCCTGATTTCAAAAACGTCTTCCAACAGCCTTGGGCTGTACAAGCTAGCTTAAATAGCCGCTGCCACATATCACCTTTATGCTATCGGACGTTCATGGCTGCTGGGAAAGCTGAGTAGGCTTTGTAATGGGCGTCTGTTAATTTAAAATTTCCACCAGATTATATTAGTCTAACACTAAACATTAAAGGGGTGTTATTTATTTTCAAATAGCCTATTTTAATTACGAAATTTGACACATCGCATATTAAAAAGTGCTTCCGCATCACGTGATCAATGTTTGCAGACTTTTAACCAATGAGCGGTCACGCCGCCGTTTAGACAACGAATCAAAGCCCGTAACGTCAAAAGGAGCGAGCGAATGCGTGACTGTTCGTTGCCAGTCTGGAATAACTGTAGCAAGCACATTTAAATAGGCTTCGAGGGCGTATTTTGGCTCTCCTGCCGCAAATTACGTATTCGGTAAGTAGCATCTCACTGTCTGTATTTATTGCGTGATTTGCATGTGTCCCCACAGTGCATACGTATGTTCGGTCTTTAGAGGCCTGGGTGGTGCAGTGGGCTGATGGCGTGTTTACAGTCTGCGTTGATTAAAAAAAAAAAAAAAAAACACGAAATGGAGTACGTTGGAATGGATTCTACTGATATAAATCAACTCCAATCTCAAAAATGTCATAGCAGCTTAAGCAAAAGCAATTTTAGTAACTTTTAAACCATAATCACATTTGCACGGCAAAGATATTGTCACATAAGTGGACTATTTATCCACATAAGTGGACTATTTATCCACATAGGAAATACAGGTAGGTGAATATACTCAGAATCTGCAGCAAGTAAGATATTAAGTATTTATAATCATGCGACAAAACCTCACTTCCATAATTCAGAATTGTCCCTTTTAGGATCCCTTTCTTTATTGTAAAGCCAAGGATAACTTTGGCCACGTGTGTACAATGTCACCCGATCCATTCCTTGGTAGTCCTGTCCGTGTATTACCATCAGCCGGGTGATTCGTCCTTGTGATTGGTTTTTGTGTTTCGGTCAGGCCATGGCCCCAGCTGTGTGGGCGGTGCTCCGGGTCTTATCCCGCGAGGGAGTCGCCGTCTTGAAATCAAACGTACCTGCCAGCAGTAGCAGAGTAGTTCCTGGGTGGCAGAGGCCTTCTGTGACGAGCGGCTGTAGACGGATATCCAGGTGGGTTAACTCCTCGGAGCTACTAGCGTTTAAAGACGCTTGTTTGTCCGTGTTGTAGATGTCTTCGTTTTTGTGCTGTTTGAACTGGTTTAAGTGAATAGATGACCCCTGGGTCCGCTGAAATCCGCTGTCTAAAATCTACGAATGCCATATTGTGGATAGGAAGTTGTTCCATTTCTGCATCAGTGAGGTGAGACGCGCACACTCTGCAGTCGGGATGCCCGAGATCACCACAGACCACCTGGACGAGAAGCAGGTCCAGCTGCTCGCAGAGATGTGCATCCTCGTCGACGAGAACGACCAGAAGACCGGAGCGGACACCAAGAAGAACTGCCACCTCAACTCCAACATCGACAAAGGTACACCCGCCTCCGATCCGCATCCGATGCGTCAGCAGCTCCGACCTCACCTGTCTTCCTAAAAATCTGTCCAGGTTTGCTGCACAGAGCCTTCAGCGTCTTCCTTTTCAACAGCGAGGAGAAGCTGCTCCTGCAGCAGAGATCCGATGCCAAAATCACCTTCCCAGGTGAGGAACACTAGGTCCCTGCCATCACACAACATATTTTGTAGGGTTGAAGCATTAATCGCAATGAATCGACTATTGAAATAATCATCCACTAATTTAGCAATCGATTAATCATTAACTGGGAAGAGCACAAATTGCTGAGAGAATAACATATTGAGAGCAGTAATTAAGCCAAAACAGTACAAAAATATATACATTTAGCATTTAAGATATAAAAAAAGTTTTGCCTAGAACTAGTTTTGGCTCCACCTGGTTCAAATTCTGTTTAAAAAAAAAAAAGTTTAATGTTTATGTTAAAAGTATTTAGCTGCAGATGCTCTAGAAGTGATCAAGCGCACTAAAAAAATGCTATGTTGTCGCATTTTAGGCAATAAAGGGAATTTTACTATTTGTATTTTTTAAATGCGTAAAATTTTATAAATTTTACGCATTTATAAAATTGCATTGAAAAAAGAGCTTAAGCGCTTAAATGAATAATCTACAAAGTGCCCCCGTTATTTTACTTTTATATCGATTTAAACGTCAGAATAATCGATTACTAAAGCGGTTGTTAGTTGCCGCCCTAATAATTAGCCACAAATGGCTTCAGCTGGCTTTTTCTCCCCACATGCAGGCTGCTTCACGAACACATGCTGCAGCCATCCTCTTCACACGGACAGCGAGCTGGAGGAGAGGGACGCGCTGGGCGTGAGGAAGGCCGCCCAGAGGAGACTCCAGGCTGAACTGGGAATCCCCCTGGAGCAGGTGGGAATCGCTGGCTGGAGGAGGATTAGAGAGGACCGAGCCACATCTTCGCTCCGAGTCTGATCTGCTCTTGTTCTTCAGGTGCCACCGGAGGAGATGGCGTACCTGACACGAATCCACTACAAAGCGCAGTCCGACGGGGTGTGGGGAGAACACGAGATCGATTATATACTCTTCATGCAGAAGGTGGGTCGACTCAGTCCGACCTCTAATCAACACTCCTGCTGGAAGGATGATACTACTTGAGTTTTGTTTGGGTGTTTAAGGTTTGGAAAGTGCTTGATTTCTGTTTAAAGTCAATGAAAGTGCTTGATATTCAAACAGCACACTTTGATAATAAAGTGCAATACAACGTTTGATTAAAAGCCTAAATTTGGAAAACATTATTTGCAGTTGAAACCAGATATTTTCATTACACCTAATAAGACACTTTATTTATTTTTTTCTCACCGTCTGATTTTAAATCAGACTAAACTTTTCTGTTTTAGGTCACTTAGAATTACCAAAATTATTTGTGTTTATTAAATGCCAGGAAACTTAGTGAAATTTTATTTATTTTTTTTTTATATAGATTTTTATTGTCATTTCTGTTGTGCGTTGTGATTAAACATTTAATTTGAGCGTGAATATTTACCTTAATGTGATTTTTCTGGATCGTTTCCATGCAACGAATATTTATTATTCCCAGTGGCTCAATAGCTGCATTTCCATTGACCATAGGATTGCGCAATTGAATATTTTTGAAAAATAAATTTGTGAACGGCGAAACTGTTTTTGTCCACATTGACGGTTTTGGGAACATTTGTAATGGAAATGCAGCCAATGACTTGCCGACTTATTTAATTGATGTAAAGGTTGACTAATATTTTACACATTAAACATTGTTATTGAAAATTTGGGGATTAAAAAAAAAATCCCCAAATTATTTATAATTTGGGGATTATATATATATATATATATATATATATATAATAACACTTATAGTTTGTGTCTCATTATGTTGCATTAATAGCATCTGCTAAATTCAATAAAATTAGAATTGATTCACATCAAAAAGATCTTATTTCATCTTGAAAAACAGCAAGTGAAATTTCCTACCATATTTTCTAATACAAATCCCAAAAAATCTCTTGTCAGTTCCTAAATTTTTGCTTTTTTAAATTTTAAAATATAATAAAATACAATTTCTACTAAAAAAAAAAAAAAAAATCTGTTTAGAACTGACTGAAGTGAAAAAAGCATATTTTTAATTCATTTTTATTTTTATTTTTAAAAATACCAAAGACGTACCAAATAGTAATTTTTGTTTACCTTTATACCTGTACTCCACTGAATAGACGGGTTCTCTCTGGGTACTCCGGCGTCCTCCCACTGCCCATAATAATAACTGTTAAGTTAAATGATTAACCTACATCAGGGCTGCAACTAATTGTTATTTCAGTTATCGATTAATCGATTATTATGACGATTAATCGGATAAAAGAAATCAGCACGTTCTGCAAATTTTTCATTTAACCACTAAATCTTATTTTATACCAAAAACATACAACAAATGAAATAACTTCTACAGGATGAAACTAAAACTATCTGGGCTGAGGAGTTCTGGGTATAATATATTTACAGACAAATTATTTTTATTGGTCTTACATGCAAAATGTACATTTTTCCTTAATTAGTGCTCTAAATACATTGTTCTTTCAGCATATAGCCTTTTTTAAAACGATTAATCAGTTACTAAATTAGTTGACAATTATTTCAATAATAGATTAATCACAATGAATTCGATTAATTGTTTCAGCCCTACTCTATATTTCCATTCAGGATGATTGTGTAGAGTCGCTGTTCACATCCAGAAAGCACAAACAGACAAATACTGGCATGAAGAAACTAGATAACAAGGGAAGAGGAGAAAAGCGAGGCGTGTTTGAAAAGGCCCACTGGAGAAAACAGGAATCCTGTTTGCTTGTGCTGCCTCGCATTCCCTCCGCAGACTTTATGGGAACAAATTGAAATCCAAGCAAAAACGAAAAGGAGAGAAAAGTGAGGAAATAAAGTTGGGAAGAGACTCATGTTGAAAGAAAAGCAAATATTTTAACAGATGGGAAATTTTTTTGTGTGTTGCTCCTCTTGCTGTGCGGTTTAACAAGCATTGCAGAAAAGAAAAAAGAAATTTGGGATTTTACCCTTCAACAGCTTGTTAAAACACACAACGGGACTGGAGCAGTCAGAGGGAAGAAATTTAGATTTAGGATAGCAGCCTCTTGGTATGTACACAACTGCTGTGAAAGCAAATAAACTCAGAAACTCCAGCTTGGTTTTCATAGATTTTAAAGAACTAAAGCTTGTTTGTGCATTTTGTTCTTTCTGGAGGATTGAAGAGCGCCCAGCGGCAACACCAAGTGGTCAACCGACCCCCACCTGCTGCGCTGACCTGAACGCTAAAACCACCAGGCACATGGCTTGTATTATCCGTCCGCATTTCGGTGTGACTTCACATAGCTTTTCGCTGACGTTATGAATGTTTTGGACCGATTGGAGCCGCAATCGTCACATAGCAACCACAACAACGTGAATATCAACAAGAGAAACCACTGTAATCAAAGTCATGACGACGTTTTTCACTGTGGATTAAATATCGAAGGTTAAAAATTGCAAAAAAATTGTGTTCTGCTGCAGGAGGGACTGGTGCGCCTAGCAGGACAGAAAAGAAAAAGTAGATGATCTCAACACATCAGTCAGGAAGTTACATCTTGGACATCAATGGAACAAACAAGCTCCTGCTTTTGAAGTGGCCTCTGGCCCATTTGGCATTCACATGTGCATTCGAACTGCATCAGAATTCACTTTGATCAAACTAATACCGAGGTTTGTAGGCAGACCAGAGTTCACCTTTTTGGTTAGACTGCACATTCACACCTTCCCAAACGAACTGGACTTTCTAGGAAGACATACTGTTGTTGGATTAAAGCCGACTAAACACGGCTGGTAGGAATGAACCCTTAATGTCAGACAGAAAAGTTAAACCGTGTATGTAAATATCAGATTTCAGCTATACATGTTGCAACATATGAAATGTTTATCTACTTATCTATCGACTTTTTGCAGGAATTTCCGACATTCCTGATGTTAGTTTCTGAAACTCTGTGGCGGTACCGAGCTGTCAGCAGGTTGAAAATGACCCAAATCTCTCCCAGGACGCTCAGAAACGTTCCCGTCCAGGGAGAAATCACACAATGAGAGGGAAGGCAGAACATGGAGGAGTTAATTTTGTTGGTGAGGGGTGAGAGGAGGAATGTGACACCACAGGCTCAAAGGGGAGGATGAGGGACACTTACAGGAATCTCTCTGATTCCCGTTTGAGAACATTGAGGTCAGATTTATGTCAGATGCTCCACTGACCCTCCTTTCACTTCCAAGGATTTTTCTTTTTTTTTTACACTTTCGCTGCCTACTGGTGACTCAACAACTGCTGAAACACCCGACTTCCTCCCCCAGTCGGGGCTCTGGGAGCTTTCCAAGACAAACAAAAAGCTAAAGATGGATTATCTTCTTCTCTGTGCAGCTATTTCCAAGAAATAACCGATGTTTGCTTTTATTTTGAAACACTTCAAGAATCCCAGATAAGCAACTCAGAAACGGGGAACATTCAAAGTTTCTGCAGACGACCGCAGGCGCACATGGAGGCAAGATTTGCGTATGTGTGTGTACATGTGGATGTGACTGATGTGGCTGTTTGAAGGTTTCTGATGAAGAGCAGCAGAGCGGTCCTGCTGGGCCGCAGACGTGAGCCGCATACTGAACGGCTGGAAAGACGAGCCGGATGCTCCGAGGAATGCCGAGGCCGTGCCAGGATCAGAGTACGGGCTGCCAGGGCGGCCGCGCCAGAGAGCAAAGACCGCGAACTGCAACGCTACCTCACAGTTACTAAATGTACGGAAGAGGATTAGGGCCACTAATAAAAATATGACTTTAATTTCAGAATTATGATTCTTTTTCCTCATAATTCCAACTCTCTTCTCAAAATGTCAACTTTCTTTCTTGGACTTTCTCAGGATTCCACATTTTTTCTCAAAACTTTGACTATTTTTTCTCAAACATTAAGCTTTTTTCTGACTTTTAGAAGTCCAACTTTTTTCTCAAAACGTGAACTTTTTTTCCTCAGAATTTTGACTGTTTTTTTCTCAGAATTTCAACTATTTTTCTTGAAATTTAAACTCTTAGACTTTTTTTTTTTTTTTTTACTCAAAATGCTATTAAATGTCTTTGGTGACCTTAATGCTCTTCCGTACATAAGAGACAGCCACAGCTGTGATGTGTGGCTTTTAACAAGGAAAACGACCATTACGGCCTGGAATTGAAATAAAGTTGAAACAAAAACAGCTTTCTATGGACCAGTTTCTGCTCATACGTGAAGCAAAACGTCAGAGCAACAAGCTCGTTGTTCCCATTTATTGGAGCAACAAGCAGAGATGAGATTAAATGGTTTGCTGTGTTTTCCTCGCTGAAGCACCTGGGGTCTCACAGCAAACGTCACAGATGGAGGCTTAAACTAAACATAGAAGTTTTGTTCTGGACTCACCTCGGCTGCCATTCTCGTCATCCTGTAAAACAAACAGAGAGAAAATTCTGTCAGATGGTTGATTGAAACTGTTGGTCATTAGTTTATGAAAATTACATTGTTACTTTACAATAATTCCCAGTAATTTAGAAGGTACTTTGATGGAAGTTAAGAACGATATATCAGAGTAGACGTCGGTATCGGCCGATGTTTGGAATAAGTTCATGTTTTTTGGCGCTTTGGTTTCAAAAACTTCCGGAATGTTGAGTCACATTCAACTGGCAATGCCCCGTTACCTAGCAACCCTAGAGTAGCCCAGCCCCGTTACCTAGCAACCCCAGAAAAAAAGCCCAGCCCCATTACCCAGCAACCCAATCTGACAATTAATCGGATTTTTTAAAATTGGCACATTCTACTATTTTTTCCATTTAACCAATTTTACCAAGGCTATTTTATACATTAGAAATACATAAAAAAATACAGATAAATTATAATAAGTAAATAATAAAAAAAATGCTAATATCAGCTTATGAAATGCTTAGCTCCCTTCCTGCTTGGCTTAGCATTAATACAGTGTAAGGTTAATTTATTTGATAACTTTTTAAGATTAGCAATTGAACAGCAAAAGGTGCTTAAACAGATTTTATTTACATAATTCAAACCTTCAAACCAGGTGGAGGTAAAACTTTGCCATTTCAAGAGTTCTGGGTGGAAAATATTTACAGACAAACATTTTTAAATATAAAATGCAAAATGAATGTATATTTCGTACAGTTTTGGCTTAATTACTCCTTTGAGTGCGTTGTTTTTTGATCAATTGGCGTTGTTTGAGTCTGTATAATCCAGTTGATTAATCAATTAATAAATAAGTTGACGACTATATAAATAATCACAATTAATCCGATTAATCAGTTAATGAGGGAGGAAAACAAAACAACATGTTGGGGTAGTTTAGGATTAAAAGGCCAAATCTTGTCATGTTTTTTCCTTTCCTTCCAGTCAACACATAAAGCCTTAATTTCCCTCTCAGAGTCGCATTTCAAGGCTGAACCTCTTTATGAAAACCCCAGCATCCTTAAGTAAGGATTAAATCACCAGCTCCTGATCCAGGGCCTTCAAATTAATTAGAATCCACCAGTTTGTTTACTCTCCACTAATCAACTGATGCCGGGAAAAATGTGCTGGTTTAAAGTGACCAAGCCAGAAACGATTCTCTGGTTCAGAGTTGCGTGAAAATCCCCCATTGATGCTCCCAGAACAACAGACGTACTTCACTGTCGGCTCCAACTGATCTTCAGGAGGATCACAAAGATACAAAAATGTCCCAACATGGACTAAAATATTCAAGAAAACCTCTGGGAGAAACCGTCCAGGGTTTCTCTGATTACACAAACGTCTGAACATCCGACCAGCTTCTCCTTTAGCATGCAGAACCAAAGCCAACAGCTACAAACAGAAGGCGCTACGCTAACTGTGTCGGAAATCCGTCTGTGCACCAAGAGGAGGTTAACCAAATACACTTCAGAGGAAAGTAAACCCAACTTATCCTGAATTATCACTCACAAAAAATAATACGAGGCCGACTTTGATAAGAAAGCCGACCCACAACGCCGCCGCGTTTAGCATTTTCCAAAAGCCTCTTTAGCCGCAGTTAGCCTGCAGCCAGGATGAATGGCAGAGAGTGGATTAAAATGGCTTCCTGCCAAAATAGAGTGGCCAACATCTTCAGCAATGGAGGTCAGAAAGCAGCGTTTGGTACTTTTCTTTAAGTCTTGGATTCACAGCTTGGATGTGTAAATTAATACTGAAGGTTAAATTATCCTGAAGAATGAAATGCAACGACTACAGTGCAGCTTCAGCCAACTTCAATGTACTTGATTTAGTCTTATTCTGATTCTTTTCCTCGGAATCTTTATTTTCTCCATGGTTCCTCCCTTTCTTCTCCAGAATAAGAAGGAAAAAAGTCAAACCAAAGATTCAGAAGAATCAGACTAAGAATAATATTCAGACAAAGCATCAGACGAAAAAGAATCAGAGGAAAAAATATCAGAAGAGTCAAACAAACAAAAAGCAAAAGAATCAGAATAATCTGACAAAAAGAGAATAATCAGATGAAAAAGAATCAGAAGAATCAGATAAAGAAAGAAGAATTAGGCAAAAATCAGAGAAAGAAGACTCAGAAGAATCAGATAAAGAAGAATCATAGATACTTCTGACTTTGAATCAGAAGTATTAGATAGAAAAAATAAAGAAGAACGCAGATTCTTCTTCTGATTTTCTCTGAATTTTATTTTGGGATATTAGAGAGAAAGGCGTCTAAAAATAATTTGAAAACAGCGCCATTTTCATTCCAGATCACAATTATCTCCTCTTAACAGATCTGAGGTGAACCATGGTAGTGGCAGCATTATGCTGTTGGGATGCTATTCTGCAGCAATGTATTCAAAATGGTCCAGTCAAAGTCTTTAGATTTAGATAAGCTGCTTTGACAAGATGAATCAGAGATTATTTTCGTGTGATAAATTGATAAACAACTCAAAGGGGCTGAATATAAACGCACACCGCACTTTTAAGATTGCTTATTCCAAGTATACATATGTAAATATTCACAATTATGAGCAACTTTCTGTTTATCACAAGAAACCCAAATAAAATGCAAGGTGGTCTGACTATTCAGTCAAAAGGAAAAACCCTGCTATGGGAATTCAGGGTGAGAAAATAACAACGCTTCCCTATCAAAGGAAACCGAACGGGTGCACACAGCGGGAAAAAGTTTCCCTTTCAGGAAGATCGGATACTTTTCTGTTTTTAAAGTTTAAACGGCAGAAGCTGCACAAATCTGAGCATTGATTTCTTAATTTTTGCAGATAAAAGTCAAATTTTTATTAAACCAGGTGCTGCTCTGACCTGTTTTTAATCTGCAAATTTAATATTTGACTCCTTTCGTTATGGTTTGGGGAATATTTTTACGATTTTAAATTCTGAAAAATATTCCTAGAAAACAGGAGGTACTTGATCTGCCGCTCAAGTACCTCCTCAGAGGGTAAAACAAACATCGTCAGGGCCGTAAAACTCGCCGTTACCTTCAGGGAGTTGTGGACGGCGGACTCCGGCGGGTAAACGATGAAGTGGCGCAGCGTGAAGCCGAAGCCCTGCGACGTTCGCCGCAGCCGCAGCGTCTTCGGCCCCGGCCAGGAGAACGGCTCTTCGTCGGCCCCGGGCGTAACGGTGGCCGACGTCTCGCTCTGATCCCGCCCATCCTTCTGCTTCGCCTGAAAGCACAGAAATGAACAGGTTAAAGGTTAAAGTGTTGGAATTGATCTATGGACGAAATGAAACATGTTCGTTACACGTTTTGCACAAAATCCTTTCAGAAAGAGCATTTATAGGGCTTCCGTCACTTTAAATCCTAATAAGCTGCTGCTGGTAATCTGTAATTGTCCGACCCTCGTTGGAGACAGAAATATAAACCTTAATAAATTTGTTGTTTTAAAATAAAAGCAAAATCCTGTTTTGCAGCAGCTCCTCTCTATCACACAGTGTGACGTCGCCTCCACTTCTTCTTCCACTCAGCAGCAAAACAAGAAAAACAAACTTTGAATCATGACTTATAATACTCTTATCTTACTACTATTAATTAAAATAGAAATACTCTAATTATTGTACAATCTAAACAAGAAGTTATGTAAAGCTGAAGAGTTTCTACGTCACATTAAATGGATGTTTTCGCCTTTAATTCATTGCTAGAGCTCATAAACAACCTGATGAAAACATAAAATACACACTCAACACTTGGATAAGTTTTCTTTTCCATGAGTTTCTGTACAATAAAGCTCCAGAGTTTGTACTGAAGCTGTGAAATGTTGAGTAAAGCCGGGGGAAACGTCGCCGTCTGACCTGCACTCATATGGCTTCAGTTATTGCTCAATTTTCTGCGTGTTTTCATGATGACAGACTTATCTTCTACATTCCTACTGTAGCGGACAAAAGGAGGAAAAAACAGCTAGCCTGAGGCTCGGCTGCAGGTCTCTTGCGTAAGAACTGCCTACATAACAAAACACGTGCAGAAAGTTTGGACTGAGTCGGTCCCACATAGCAGCTGCAGCGGAGCTGACGTCACGAAGACTTCCCTCCTTCACAGAGGAAAATCTAATATGTTTTAAATATGCAGAGAGGGGGAATAACGCTACATTAAAAACAGGACAGCTGAATTTTTAAAAAGTCTTCAGTAAACTTGGAGAAACTCTTAACAGTCAACTGCGATTATTTTCCGTTTTGTTGCAGATATGTTGATATATTTAAGCTTCATAATTTCCATTTGCATGACTGCTTTAGCGTTTCTCTCTTTCTACTAAAAAATGGACAATAAAAGTTTTCAATTTGGTGATTTGGTCTCAACTAGTCAAATGTTTTTTTGAAGGACGATTTTGCTTAGTATTCATTTTATTTGTTGTTTTGTTTATTTTGGATATTTAAAATATCTTCCAGTTCCAGTGTTAAAAGTTCATTGATTTTTGATCCTTTACCAACATATCACTTGAAAATGGTCTCAAAACAACAATATTATCGTTTATCGCAATAATTTCTGGGACAATTTATTGTCCAGAAAAGTTTATTACAATAATTACAATAATAAATTAGCTTGGTGATAAATTGTCCTAGAAGTTATTGCGATAAACGATAATATTGTTGCTTTGCGACCATTTTCAAGTAATATAATGGTAATGGCATAACAATAAAGAGCAATAAACCTCTAATTAATATTTACCACCGGAACCGGAACTAAATATTCAAAAATAAACAAACAAAACAACAGAAACAACAAATAAAATGAATTATAAACAAAAACAAAAATCGTCCTTCAAAATAAGGAAGCTGGTTAAGACCAATGAACCAGACTGAAGACTTAATCGTCCAGTTTTTAAAGAGAAAGGAAAAAGAAAAATGATAAATCATGCAATTAATTGATTTATTGCTTTTTGCAGCTGCTTCTTTCAGCTTTAATTTCCAATATTCTCACCAGATTCTGTCAAACATGGAGACAAAAAGCAGAAAAACAAATCTATGCTGGGCTTTCTGCCTTCTCCCTCTCCTAACACAACAGCAGGAGATTTTCTGTTACTTTCAGCCACTGAAACCGAACTTGAGCCCCGTCACATCCATCATCAGCGCTGGATGTGCGTTAGCCGCTAATGCTAACTCCGCCGCCGCTGCTCTGCATGTCAGGCAGCGGCTGATGAAGAGGAGGGAGGAAGAGGTTCGGACTTTGGTCCCAGAGGTCTGGAGCCGAGCCGGAGGAGAGAAACTGCTCTGGTTAAAATTTAAAGAGAATTTGGATTAAATACATCACTTACCGCTACAAAAACACTAAATTATTCATTTATCCCCCATTAACTTTTTCACTTTTTACTGGGAGTTGATGAGAGGAAAGTAGCAATAATATTACCAGTTTTTAGCTCAGATTCAGTAAATATAAATTTGAGAGTCTTTGTGACTTTGACTGGACCATTCTTCCAGGAGCTCCGTCTATCTTTCCAGTAACTCTGACCAGTATAGTCCAAATATATGAGCTGGAAGAGTCTCCTGCAGCAGTCAGCCTCGCAACAAATCTGAAGAAACCTCTGGGTAGAAAATGGAAGAAAGACGTGGAGCGTCACGTCTGGAGGGGTCAGCAGCCGAAGATTAGTCTGTTTTTCTTCGGACAGCAAGGAAGGAAGGAAGGAAGGGAGGAAGGAAGGAAGGGAGAAGGAAGGAAAAAAGGAAGGAAGGAAGAAAGGGACGAAGGAAGGTAGGAAGGAAGAAAGGAAGGAGGGAAGGAAGGAAGGATGGAAGGAAGGAAGGAAGGAAGGAAAGGAGGAAGGAAGGAAGGAATGAAAGGAAGAAGGAAGGAATGAAAGGAGGAAGGAAGGAAGGAAGGAAAGGAAGGAAGGAATGAAAGGAAGAAGGAAGGAATGAAAGGAAGAAGGAAGGAATGAAAGGAGGAAGGAAGGAAGGAAGGAAGGAAGGAAGAAAAGGAGGAAGGAAGGAAGGAAGGAAGGAAGGAAGAAAAGGAGGAAGGAAGGAAGGAAGGAAGAAAAGGAGGAAGGAAGGAAGGAGAGGAAGGAAGGAAACAAGGAAGGAAGGAAGGAAGGAATGAAAGGAGGGAGGAAGGAAGGAAGGAATGAAAGGAGGAAGAAAGAAAGAAAGAAAGAAAGAAAGAAAGAAAGAAAGAAGGAAAGGAGGGAGGAAGGAAGGAAGGAAGGTCAGCTCTACATTTTCCTAGTGTTTACCAGTCCTTGTGCTCCTAAAGCTGCTATGACCTTTGACCTCATGATACTAATATAAACCTCAGAGGCTGAATTTGTACTTAAATCAAAAAACATTTCCAAACGGTTTCATCTCATTTTTTCTTTTTTGATGTTAAAACATGTAAACTGATAAGGAGAATTAAGAGTTTTGCTGCTTTTGACAGAAAACAGCTGAAATCTCCTCAACGAGACGTTTGCATTTAAAGGAAAATATAATTTTATAATTTCAATCAGCTCCAATTAAAGTTCCGGCAGCCAGCTGATAATTGAGCTGTAATTATGACGGCAGTCTGTTCGTCCGTCCAGCCGCTCTTTACTGCAAAACGTTTGATGTGCCGCGCCGCCATATGCTGCCACGGCCTGCAGCGCGGCAGATTCACATGCTGATTCCTTCCTCTTTATGCAAGTAAGACGAGGAGTTGGATTAAATTAGAGCGGGATTATCTTTGGACTGTGAGTTTATCAGAAACTGAATGAGAACTGGCTCTAAGTTTTTAAACTTTTCCAGCACAACCCGAACTAAAGAAGACAGTTCTAACTCATTATCATATTGTATAATTTATTACAAATTAATTAGTCAATGAATCACGATTAATCGTTTCAGCTGTAATTTCAAACCCTGTTTAATATGCGCTGCAGGAAACTTTCCCCTGACGGGAAGCAGAAGGTGTCACTCTGAGCTCTGCGGAGGGGCCAACAACAACAAACGAAACCTGATCCAAACACACACAAACACACTCGCGTTACAAAAGACGTCGGTCAGTGAAACGGGACGACCCAGCTGCCCGAGCGCAGGATGACGCACACGAAATACCTCAGACGCTTTCCCCTAAACGGGTTCTCCGAGGATGCTCTCCTTACCCGACATCGGACGCGGCTCTTCCAGGACGCGCCGCGGTTTGGGCCGGAGACGCCCAGCTCCACGTCGCCCCAGTAGGCGCGGGCCAGCAGCTGGAACCAGAGGCAGTACGGCTCCGACAGGCAGCCGTCTGCGCCGGCCAGCCGAGCCCAGGGGCAAGAGGAGGAGGAGGAGAAGGAGCAGCAGCCTCCGGCGCTCTTCTCCGCATCCCGCAGCCCGCTCCTCTGAGCCAGCATGGCATCGCCGGGTCGGACGCCTGATCTCGACTCAGTTCCCAGAAAGCGGGCCGCTCCCCTGGACGACACACAGACTCATGATGTTCCCACTGAGCCGGGAGGAGAGCACACTGCAGTGTCCGGGCCGACCCACCCACTCAACACGCAACTCTCCCTCAAGTATGCACACACACACACACACACACACACACGCTCTCCTCCTCTTCCTCTTCCTCCTGCAGACGGGCTGTAAAAGTTCCTGCCGCACGTGCCGAAGGAGATTCATTAATCATGAGAACAGCGACGTTTTAAAAGTTTCAGATCAGGAAGGAATTTAATTGTTCAGAGCGAAAAAGTGGATCAAATTTAGGCGACGTGGCTCAACGAGCCGCTTACAGGAGGTTCGGATCGATAAACGAGACCGATACGAGAAATAACGGAAAATAAAAATATAGTCTATTGATTTATTCAGTTTATGAAGGAAGGAAACGAAAGGTAGAGGAAAGAAAGAAGGAAACAAAGAGAAAGGGAAAGAAGGAAGCAGGGAAGGAAGAAAGGGAGTTAGGGAAGGAAAGAAGTAAACAAAGCGCTAAGTAAGGAAGGAAAGAAAGATAGAAAGAAAGACGGAATGAAGAAAGCAAAGGAATGAAGGAAGAAAGGAAAGAAGGAACAAAGGCAGGAAGTAAGGAAGGAAAGAAAGAGAGAAGGAAGGAAGGAATGAGGAAAGGAAGAAAACGAAAGAAGGAAATAAGGTGGAAGGAACAAAGGCAACAAAAAGAGAAGAAAGGAAGGATATGAAGAAGGAAGTAAATAAAGAAATAAAGCACAGAAGAGAGGAAAGACACAAGATGCAAATCAAGGACTTCTGTCAGAAATAAAGAAATAAAGAGTCCTTCCTAATGTCCTCCAAAGGACGAACCAACCTGGACCAACAAGCTGCGAGTCCAATGGACTTCAGTCCAACATGGGTGATGGAGACATGATGGAGACATCCGTCCCGCTGGTTCCCACCAAACACTGAGATTAAACTTCAGTTACTGATCAAACTGCACCTGGAGCGAGATTTCTCTGGCTGGTTTCCTCCAGCAGGAAACACAAACACCCATCTGACTCTGACGGATATCTGCCATCTGAGACAGCAACATCAGGAACCCAGTCGTGGAATGTTCCCTCTCCACGTTCGGCCGCCAGCATCTTGTTAACACATTCCCTCGGCTCGATTTACACGGAAAACACAGCCGGAGTAGAAACAGAAACGATGCAAGGCCGCCGAGAAGCTGGTCAGGAGTTAAAGTTATAGACGCTGGTCAGGAGTTAAAGTTATAGACGCTAGTCAGGAGTTAAACTTATAGACGCTGGTTAGGAGTTAAACTTATAGACGCTGGTCAGGAGTTAAACTTATAGACGCTGGTCAGGAGTTAAACTTATAGACGCTGGTCAGGAGTTAAACTTATAGATGCTGGTCAGGAGTTAAACTTATAGGCGTTGGTCAGGAGTTAAACTTATAGGCGTTGGTCAGGAGTTAAACTTATAGGCGCTGGTCAGAAGTTAAACTTATAGACGCTGGTCAGAAGTTAAACTTATAGACGCTGGTCAGGAGTTAAACTTATAGACGCTGGTCAGGAGTTGAAGTAGGATGGCAGGAATAAAAAACACCAACAGATGTAGATTTTGATGGGGAAAGTCGCCTGGTGTCCTGAAACACAGAAAAACAAGACGGACCACCCAGGAATGTTGTGCCTTTGTCATGGCAACAAGCAGGACCACAGAGATGTGTCCACAAATGGGGGTTCTGCGTAGGCGCTTGTTTGTGTCGCGGTGTCGGTGTGAGACTCAGAGGAACGGCTTTGCTACTCACTTTCTCCTCCTGAGATCATCAGATACGTTATAAATCACAGAAAATTGCTTTTTAAATGATATTTATATTTATTGAGAAATAGAACAAACCTCCGCCACACTCAGACATATTTTTTTTGATCTTATGCTTTCTTTTTCAAATGGCCGCCATGGTCATCATGGTGAATATATGTACACGCTAAAATGTGCAGGAGGTATTAGGAAGGATGGATGGATGAACGGATGGATGGATGGATGAACCAACCAATAGATGGATGGATGGATGGATGAACCGACCAATAGATGGATGGATGAACCAACCAATAGATGGATGGATGGATGTATGGATGGATAGGTGAACGAACCAACCATCCAACAGATGGATGGACCAACCGATAGATGGATGGATGGATAGATGGATGGATGATAGAAAGTTTTTCTCCTCCATCTGTCAATCAGAACCAGTAACTAGATTCTATCTAGAGGTAGAATCTATTCATTCTAGCTCTATTCCTCTCTTCTCTCTCTCCTTCCTCTCTCCTCCCTCTCTCCTCTCCTCTCTCTTCGCCTCTCCTTTCTCTCTTCTCTCTCCTCCTTCTCCTCTCCTCTCTATTCTCTCTCCTCCTTCTCCTCCCTCTCCTCTCCTCTGTCTCCTCACCCTCCTCTCTCTCTCCTCGCTGTGTGCCTCGGCCATGAGCTTCATCTTGCCATCGTCTTCCTCCTCGTCTTGAGGCGCCTCCAACCCAAACAAAGATCATGACGCAACAACTCCACATGAGTCATGGCCGCCGCATATTTACGATCCGGTGTATCGCTTCTCCTTCATCGCCGAGAAACAGCAAAAATCAAAACCCACCGGTTGCTATGGAGACCATCTGTGAGGAGCGCCGCGGAGGGGAACAACAGAAATCAAACTTTCAGAGGGGGATTTCCATGACTCTACAGCAGGGCTATAATAGTTTAGGGGTTTTCATTGTAGCTTAGTTTTGTCTAATTCAATCAGTTTTTAGAGTTATTATTAGTTAAAAATAAAAATATTAACACTTTCCAACCATTTCCATTCAAACACCAAACATGTCCTCTCAGCTGCTGTCGTCATCTTGTAAAACATTCAAAAAGACATTAAAAATTCATGCCGCTAAATTCTAAAAATACGTCTTCTCAAACACGATGTGAAATATTCATGTTTGTAGGAAATGCTTTGCACGTGTCGGAGGCAGCGGCGGTTCCTGATGGGACGGGAGCGCATCTAAAACACCGACAGACGAATCGGACATGAAGAAAATCAGAAATCAATCGATCGATCACCAAAACAAGTTATCAACGCTTTGAAGAACATTTCTCCACAGAAAATTCAAGAACGTTCAAGAATTTTTAAAACTTTTTCAGCACCAAAAAACTATGCAAATGAACTAAAAAAAAGACAGTTTAAATTAACTATTAGATATAATATTGTTATTAATAATGTCTTATGATGGTATTCTACATTCTACAGCAGGGAAATGTAAACTAAAATATATTTTTTATTTTACTTTGAAATGTCTCACAAACATATAGCTGACTGAAAAAAAAGGTCTCCCAATTTCATTAACGTTTCAAATATAAGCCAATTTTTATTTCAAATAAACAGATCAATAAGTAATTGAGCTATAAGGAATAATAAATATCATTACGTACAGCTCTGGAAAACATTAAGAGACCACCTAAAATCATAATTTCTCCGATTTTACTCTTTATAGGTAAATGTTTGAGTAAAATGAACATCGTTCTTTTATTCCATGAACTACTGACAACATGTCTCTGAAACTCCAAGCAAAAATTTTATATTTATTTGGTCACAATAACGATGCAGTGCTGTCAGACCTCAAATAATGCAAAGAAAACAAGTTCATATTGATTTAGAAACAACAATATTAATGTTTTAACTCAGGAAGAGTTCAGAAGTCAGTATTTGGTGGAGTAACCAGGAGGTTTTCAATGGGTTCAGTGCAGAGGCCTCTTTTCCAAATATTAAATATTCATTACGTACCGCAGTTATGTTCAAATCAAATGCTAAAACACATTGTACAAAGAAAGTTACCAAATAAATCTCTAAAAAATGTTCTTGCTGAGTTTTCTGGCATTTAGTAAATATTTAGAAATAATTTTGGATATTCCATCTGACCTAAAACAAGAGAAAATTTAACTTCAGACAATGATGAAAAAATGTATGTGTCTTTTTATTTGGTGTATGAAAACATCTGGTTTCAACTGTAAATAATTTTTTCCAAATTTAGGATTTTAATCAAACGTTAGATTGAAGTATATTATAAAATTCTGTCGGTTGAATAATAAAACACTTTCCAAAAGCTTGAGAACACCTAATTAAATTGAAGCATTTTCGAGGATTTCAAGGACCCGTAGGAACCCTCAGCATTTTGTGATTGTGTTGATGTTTGTCTCTGGTTGCTTCCAGCCTCTCATAAACGTTGACGCTGGCGTCAACATTCCCTGGCGTTGCAGTGCCGCTCAGTGGACTGCAGTGCTGTGGTTTGGGACAGATCAGAGTTAGTTGAGCAGCCTGAACTGAAGCCAGCGCTGACGACGACAGGGGGACACACCCTTTAAACAACAGACACACACACGCATGTTTGTGTGGCTATCTTTGTTGGGACTTTCCATTGACTTCCATTCATTTCTACAGCCTAAACCTTACCCTTATCCTAACCCTATCCAAACCTCAATTCACACCTGAGTCCTAAATCTAACCCCTGACCCAAAAACAGTGTTTCCCCTTGTGGGGAGCGGGCTTCGGGCCCCACAAGGAGCAATAGGTCCTCACAACGTCGTATATGTCAGGAAAATCGTCCCCACAAGGTATTACAAACAAACGCACACACACCATCCTGGGCTGACCAAAATGGCTGAAAACTGATATTACAGGAAATTACTACCAATAAGACAAATAGTTTGACTCGTGAAAATTGCTGAAAGGTTTCTGACTGCAAAAATAGAAAATCTTACCAAGTATTTTTGGTACAGTTTCTATTACAAATATCTTAGCACATTTGAAATAAGACAAAACTAACTTAGAAGTAACAATTCAGCAAGATAGAGGAGCATTTATTCCTTAATATTGGTGAAAACTACCAGTCACTATCAGATTATTTCACTTATAACAAGGGGAAAATGTGTTGTTATAAGTGAAGTGATCTGCCAACAAAAGTACTACATTTTCATCAATATTAAGAAATTAACTCAAAATAAACTGTCTGGTGAATTTTTGTTTTTCATTCAGTGGGTAGAAAACCCAGAAATTTTACTTAAGTAAGAGTAGAAATACTTTATAATAAAATTACTCTAAGTGCAGCGTAGTAAAAATACTCCTAAAATTTTTTTCAAAGAAGCTACTTAAATAAACGTAACTGAGTAAATGTAACTAGTCACTACCCAACTCTACTTGTAAGCTAGTTTAACAGAGAAACTAGACTAACTGGAAAGCAGTTTGCTGCGTTTAGACGTCCCTTCTTTCCCCTGCTGTTCATCTCTGTTTTCTGCCGTTGGGTGTGTCCCTGAACTCCCCCCAACCCTCCATGTTGCTCTTCATCAGATCTCCGGTTTAACTCACAGAGGCTCCATCAGACGTTTACAGTCACGCCCTGAACGTCCCTCTGTGTCATCATGCTGCATCTCTGAGCTAAACGATAGAGAACCACTTCACAGCTGTGATGTGGCGAACGACGAAGTCGCACGTTGGCCAAGAAAAACCCAACGAGTTCGTTTAAATCTCTGTGGGGAAAAGATTCACAATCATGTCAGCTGGGTTTGTGCTGCTGCAGGGATGAAGCAGGAAGAGATGGAGGAAGCAATCTGGGGGAAGCGAGACTCAAAGACGACGTGGACGTTGCTTCAGATTGATGACAAAAACAATAATAGCAACTCCTGACTGTCACGTTTGGGCCACATCACCCTGTATAAATAAACATCTAAGTGACCTCCTGTTTGGTTATAAACTTTATCAGTGACATAACCACTTTAACTCATAGAAGACTAGAGGTAGATTAGAAGAAATTGGCCTTTAAAGTGGATATCAAACCAATTAATCGCACGATTAATTAAAATGGGCTCAACAATTTCCACTTGTGTTATTTATTGTTTTTCTCTTTTACTCAAAAACTGGACGATAAAAGTCTTCAGTTTGGTGTTTTGGTCTCAACTGGGACGATTTTGCTTACAGAGACTTCATGACTCATTTTATTTGTTGTTTCTTTTGTTTTGTGTATTTATTTTGGAAATTTAAAATGTCTTCCAGTTCATTAGAAATTAAAGTTTATTGAAATTTGAGAATGTGTTCTTGCATTATTTTGAAGTTATCATTTATCGCAATAACTACTGGGGTAGATAAATTTAGTTATCGTGACAGGCCATCTGTGGTACCTGCTCAGGTAAAGTCTGGGTAAAGAAAGGGTTAAAAAGGAATCAGATTACTCCCAAGAGGAAACTTTAGGAAGCTTTCAAAGATAACAAATGTTGCTAGGGAGATTTTTGTGAGCCAAAATATTAAGGTGTTGAATATTTTAAGATCAATATTCTGCTTAGCACAATGGACACTGGTTGAGAAATAAATGTCAAACACTATGAGACGTTTTAGACGATGGAAATTTGCTTTAGTTCAGGAAGATGTTAGCTTGACTTATGCATGAAAACTTATCACTGAGTTGGCAAACTTAGATTTTAAGGCACACCATTGATTAAACTCGAGTCATCCAAACGTCCCAACTTCTAATTGTCAAACTTTAAAGATCGTCTATAATGCTTCTTTGAACAGCTTAGGATGTTGAAAACATTCATTTTAATATAAAATCAGTCTTAGATAATGAGATTTTAGTCTGCTCAGTTCTGGCTATTTTAAAGTGTTTTAGAGCCTCTTGTCACTTTAAATCCAAATAAGCTGCTGCTGGCCACGCCGCCCAACTCAACGTTTACATTCGCAAGTGAAAATGGCTGCAAACAACTGTAGGTCTTTGAGAAGCACAAGTGGAGCCTCTTGCACAACCAACAACAATGCAGCAAGTGGTTTCTGCGCGGTAAGTCATCAACAAAACACGTCTTTTCCAGCAGCCATTGTACAGTGGTTAAACAGGATGACTGAACTTGATGGCGCTCTGCTTGGGTTGCTAAGTAACGGCAGAGTGCCCATTGTACGTGACTTAACAATCTTCAGTTTTTAAAATGGCTTGCTTTCTAGACACTAAAAAACATTAACTTATTGTAAAAAAAAAACAACAGCTAAGTGTTTTTTAAAGTGCTTGGGATCTTTTTAGAAGCAGCAGAGACACAAATAAAAGTACAAAAACATAATAGGTACCTTTAAATGTTTTCAGAAGGCTAAATAAAGGTCTGAGACCATTTTTTAAGCTAGAAACTGCATTAATTACGGGTTGAAGTAAGACTCCTCAGGAGGAGAAGCAGCCAGCTAACGTTTGCCAGCACTTCTCAGAGTTCAAGTGAGTTCATGTGATGCAGAGACAGACGGGCTTGTAGCGGGTGGGGCAGGTGTGACCGAACAGTAATGTCCTGTATTAGCTCTAACGTCACTCGGCTAAGAGAACCTCACTGGCTGAAAGTTGCTCAGTTTTCCTGCTTCCATTCAAACTTCTCAACAGGATCAAAGCATTCCTGAAGAACTGACTGTTTACTCAAATAGCTGACATCTCTTTACAGCTTTCCTTACACTGTCCTACAGAACCGCGTTATGTAATCCAGAACGTGGGTCAGATGAGCAGAAGAAAAAGCCATTTAGATCTCCACCTCTCTTCCCCGCAGCATGAACCAACTCGGCCAAATTTGACAGGAATGTTTTCCTCCTGTGTTTGTCCAGGAGGAAGCATTACGGCTGACGAATTGCTGCTCTGTGGGTCTGTCTGTATTTTGTTAATCTGGAGTAAATGAGTCCAAGTTGAGTGATGACTAACCAGTTACAGGAACTGCCCTACAATAAAACCCAAGGCTGGTACTTCTGCTATCTGGATGCAACTTGTCTCAAATCTACTCTGAATTACAATTTGCCGCCATTGTTTACGTCCAGATTTATCGCATCTGGCTTATTGTGGTGCAGAATTATGACGCCTACGACAGAAAAGTTGGATTAAATGTGACAGAAAGGCGCTTTGAACAATAACAGGTATCTGATTTAGTACCACACATGCGACATAAATGGTACAAGTGACATTTCTTTGGGGGGAGAAATTGGAATTGGCCCATTCAGACAGCAGTGAAAAAGTTGGACATGTGTCGCATACGGGCAAAACAAAATTCAGATTTGGGTCAGGCTGCATTAGAAAGACTTGAGACTTGACTTAGATTTGTCTTCAAGGCTTGACTTGACTTAGAACAGACTTGACTTAGAATTCACACAAATTTTGTTCAAACCAAATTTTGCATAAAATGGCATAATGTCTGGCTTTATTTGTCTTTCCTGGACGATAATTAATAAATGTCATTTCAAGAAGATTCTGTCCAACACTCTGACTCAGGATATTGTCTTGAAGGATGTCTGACCTGATGTGTGAAACTGTAAATGAAAAGGTGAAGGGATGATTTGTGGTTCTGCAAGCCCAGACTGAGGACCAGATGGTTTCACCAGCAAACTGTTTATGTCCTGTGGGAAAAGAAGTGGGCGAGGCTGTGAGCGAAAACACCTGACTAATCACTAAATCTGCTATGAAACCGATACCGACTGAGATCTGAGTAACTGGTTATGATTAGACTAAAACTGGTGCAAAACCAGTAAATATTGAGAAAATGTCAAATGGAATGAGATTTCACTTGCCAGACGTTGAATAAACCAAAAAGGTTTCAGTTTTAACGAAAAGGCCTAAAAGTTAGGGTTAAAAATTAAGCTAGGATTTGAGGTATTTAAAAATAAAATATTCAAGTTTGCAGATGAGGTTCAAGGTGGGTTTAGGAGCCAGTTGGTGGTGATGCAGACATCAAGTGGCAGCCATGAAAGCGTGCTTCTATTGGTGTAACCTCTTTAATCTTTCTAGGAGATGCAGGATCATCTGCTAAACTAAGTAGTCCTAATGACAGCCGTGATCCACCGTTGTGTCAGGAATAGCAGACGGAGTCGGTCTGCAGAGCTGCTCTGCTGCGTAACGCCTTCAGCGCAGCAAATCAGCAACACAGCTGCAGTTAGAGGTAACAAAATATATTATATCTACTGAAAAAACCTTTAAAAAGAGTCGGGATCCTTCATTCCAATCAATAAAGACTATTAGCATAATCTAAAGCCAACCGCCTGATAATTCGCATTCAAGTAATTCCTAACTATTTTAACTAATAAAAGGCTGAAACGATTAATCGTGATTAATCGATTACTGAAATCATCATCAACTAATTTAGCAATCAACTACTCATTAACTGGAGTGTTAAGACTCAAAAAGGCTATTTATTGACGAATAAAACAATAAATTCAGAGTAGTAGTTAAGCTAGAACTATACAACAAAACTGATTTTGCATTTCAGATAAAAACATCTTTGTAAATATGTTTTAGGTAAAAATCGTTAAGTGGCAGTTTTAGCTTCAGCAGGTTCAAATTTACTAAAGGATTGTGTATTTTCTTAATTTTAAAAAGTTGTTTGTAGAAATGTTTTTAATATTGTATAATTATAATTATTAGTGGTTATAATATAAGCACTTAAAGTTGGCTTCAGTGGTTAAATGGAAAATCTGTAGAATATCCCATTTTTCATGCGATTAATCAATTAATCATCAGAATACACAATAGATTAATCGATTATCAAAATAATTGTTAGTGCAGCCTTAAACTGATGTTTCTTTTTTTAAAGATTTTGTGGCGCTAAAGGCGTGTTTCAGACAGAAAAGAGTAGCAAAGGTAAGAAGTTGGACCTCAGACCAACAACCTACCACATCACCACTACACCACAAGTTGACCTAAGCATTTTTAACAATTTATACCTAATTTTATGAATAAAAAATATAGTTTAAATTTGTGATGCATCACTTTCCATTTCTGGAGTAAATATGTTGTAAAGCAGAGGCTGATTTACGTTAAAAAAATCTTCAAATGACTTCCTCGTAAATCAGGAAATGCAAGTTTCCATAACAACTGGCAGACCTCACTAACACATCACAACCATCACAAACATAAACATGTGGACATTAGGCCTGTTGTAATAAGCTATAAATCAATTAATCACAAGATAAATTAAAACAAACTCAATAATTTCCATTTGTAGAATTTTTTCTCTTTTCTTTCTCTTCCTGTACTAAAAACCTGGATGATAAGTCTTCAGTCTAGTGTTTTGGTCTCAACTAGACCTTTTTTTAAGGACAGTTTTGTTTACAGAGATTTCATAATTAGTTTTATTTGTAGTTTCAGTTGTTTTGTTTATTTATTTTTGGATATTTTTAATGTGTTCCAGTTCCAGTTTTAAATGTTTGTTACAATTTAAAGTATATTGATATTTGAGAATATGTTCTTGTGTCATTGACCCATTACCATGACATTGAAAATGGTCTCAAAACAAAAAATATTATCATTTATCGCAATAACTTTTGGGACAATTTATCATCCAGCAATATTTGTTGTTGTGACAAATAGAGATGTTATATTCTGCTGGGACTTTAAATAGAGATAAGGGTTGATGTTTTGGATCGAAACAAGATATCTACATATGAAATAGACCATTCTAGTTCTCTGTTAAGCATGGTGGAGGATCGTGATGCTGTGGGCTGAAATAAAGACAGTGACCTCTATCAGTCTATGGGTCTTTAAACAGGATAACAGTCAAACCCTTATGTCTAAATCGACACAGAAATCGTTAACCAGACACATAATGAACAAACTTCTGCAACCATGTTTAAATCCTACTAAATTTAAAAAAACAAAACCTGTAGGTTGAATCAGACCCTGCAATGTGAGACATCGATAATAGAGGGGAAGAAGTGGTGAGATGAAAGACAGGAAACAGTTTCCAGGTAACAACAGTAAGCAAAACAGTCAGAGTAAGACAGAACAGCCAGGAAATCAATGCAGCAAACTGTAATTATGTTCAGACAAAGACCAGCAAGAGACTGACTGCTCAACAACTGAAGGGATGAATTTACTAAACAACGTTTTTCTATAGACAAAACCTGCAATAAAATACTTCTGATTTTAATCAATCAATTCTATTTATGAAGCACCCTTCATCCTAAAAGCGGCTCACTATAATATTACACTGAGGTGTAGCACTTAATTTCAGCTAATATTTTTCGCACTAACTTTTAGTGCTGCAACTAAGGATTGTTTTAGATCAATTAATTAATCAGATTGGCAGATTCTGCAGATGTTCATGTATGCCATTTTTGTACAGTAGAAATACATTAAAAGATACAAATAATCATTGGTCATTTGTAGCAAATGTTGCATCTGCAGCTAAAAAAATATTTCTAACATCAACATGTGAAAAGCTCCTTCTGCTTGTCTTAACATCAGTATTGAGTATGGCAATCCATTAATTATTTTTTGGATTAACCGATTAATAATTGGATAGGAAAAGATGTTCAATAGAATTTTTTTACAGAATTGTAACCTGGTGAATGTAAAACTAAACCACTTGAGTATCTCTGGCTAGAACAGATTTACAGACAAAGGGAATTTTTTTTTTATCTTAAATTCAAAATGTATTTATTTTTGTCCAGTTTTGGCTTAATTACATCTCTAAACATAAATCTTTCAGCAAATGCCATTGTTAACTCCAGTTAACGATTAGCCAGTTAGTAAATTAGTTGACGATATCAGTAATCGATTAATTACGATTAATCATTTCAGCCCTACCAACTTTCTTCCAGAAATGTTAATATCCAAATGATCCACTATGTCAACTTTATTCCTACTTTGATGAGGACACTAGAACACAGCAGAAAAAGATTCCTGGCATATTTTATTCGAGCTACGCCATCTGGCCAACAGCAGGGCTGAACGATATGGCTGAGAAACGTGTCACGATATGAGCATTTTGTATCATTCGATGTCAATAATTATTGATTAATTTTTGTTTTAAATCTCCAAAATACTTCCAAACCAGTGGTGTGACCTTTCTTGTTTTATCCACAGTTTTCACTTCACGCAGTTGTTTTTTGTTTTTAAGTAGTTATGAGGCGTAACCTTAAAACTGCTGCTGCGCCAGTTACTCATGTTGTTGCTAGGTAACCAAAGAGTGAGTGAGGTAGTTGATGCCACCAGCCTAGCTTAGCTGGTCGTCAGAGGTTGAGCAGCTAAAGTTTTCCTCTGCCTACATCTCCCAGAATGCTGTGCAGTTCTGGATCAGGGTTCAGTGAACTTATTGAATATTCCACCAGACGTATTATCTACTGATTCTGATCACGTGTCTATTGCGATACATATAATTGATTTATTGTTCAGTCCTACCATTCAACTATAAGGTGAACTTAACCGTTATAAACCGTAAAGTCCATCTTCATCTTCAGACTGAACAAAATCCCAAGGATGGAAACCGTTTCTAGTAAAAGTCTGTTAAAAGTCTCTGAGTGCAGAAGGGCCAGGGTGGTGCAGTGCTGTCCAACACCGGTCTCTAAGGAGGGTGACGCAATACAAGGCGGGAGGGGATGCTAAGAGGAGAAGAGGCACAGATATGTTGACTATTACAAACTCCAGCCCCCTCCACCTCTGCCGTGTCCACTGCAGCCCCACCCAGCGCTGAGGCCCATCTGGAGCGCCTCGTGACCCGGCTGATTAAAAGCAGTTGGTGAGATACGCCTACAGGAATGCAGAAGCCGCAGAAAGGGCCCTGAGTAAGTATGTCTAACTCTCTGGCTGTGTGCGCCGACTCTGTTTACTCACACACATGTGGGCGTGCAACCACTGGTGCGTTTAGATCGTACGTGGGTACAAAGTCACATGACCGACAGCTCCAATAGGCATCCTGAGTTGCGATGATGAATTAATCACTTTTTATTTTGAAGTTTCGTACTTTCCAGAAAGACATTTTCTGTTCTGTTTGAGTCTATTTTGAAAGTTTAATTACTAAAGAAAGCGTCACAACAGTGATTACATACGTAATTAGAAACTATGAGAACGAAATGAAAGGATGAATGGAAAACACTGCATAGTTCATAATGATGGATGGATGTACGGACGGACGACAGACGAACAGACGTTGATTAGTGTTGGATGTATAGATGTAAGGATGGATGGGTGAGTGGACAATTGGATGGATGAATGAATGGACAAATGGTTGACTTAGCATTGTATTGTTGGGTGGGTGGATGGATGGATGGATGGATGACATGTTGGATGGAAAACCTTCAGAAATCATGGAGGAATGTTGATCGTAGCTCCAACTCATCTTCTATGTAAGAATCCAAACCGTTTCCAGCCTCAGCAGCTTCCAGTCACTTATGTTTATTTTAAAATCTTAAATACTAAAGGTCACTTTAAATTTATGCAGATAATTTTACAACAGAACGACTATAAATAGATATGGAACAAAACAGCAAGGAGGCACAGAAAAAACTGAAAGGAGGGAAACAAAAACAGAAGGAAACGAGTTTCCAAACTGCTATACCTCGCAGGTTCTTCCGTTTCCCAAAGCTCCATCTGTTTCCAATTCCAACTTACCTACCGACTTCCCTGGCTGCGTAGCGTATTCCTGGTTAAACACAAACCAGGCAAATCAGTGCATGACTAAAGAGTCTACGATGGATCTTTACTGCTTCCCTCCATCCAGCGGCTCCTCCACGCGGTTAATGCCAGACCTAACATGTGTTTAACTGTGTAATTGAATAATGAAGAGATGAGAGACGAGGATGGAAACCACACGGCCGAAACGCTGTCAGAGGAGCACAATGCGGTGAGGCCGGTATGGTTTGGTTTTAAAGTTGTGTTTCTACGAGTTGCGCGGCAGTACAGCTGTCAGCGACACTTTCGCCATCTTTCACAACTAAATCTTGTTTTCCATGCCTCCGTCTACCAAACTGGTTAGGAGATTTTATGTCAGAGAACGTATCCATCATTCATGCATTATTTCTCATAATGAAGCATCGACTGTTTGGACACTGGCAGCTCGGAAAACTGGACCGTACAGTTTCACATGTACAGTTTATGATTTTTGGCCCATATTAAATGGAAGAATGCAAAAGTGCATTATAAATTTGCATAAGTCACAAATGACTGGTTCTCACATTGGTGCAGATCTCCAACTCTGCATCACGGTTTATTAAAAAACAAAAACAAGAGAACACGAAGTGAGCTTCATGTTCCAGACCAGGATCTAGACACAGTGAAACAGATGGATGGATGGATGGATGGATGGATGAACAGATGGATGGATGAACAGATGGACGGATGGATGGACAGTTAGTTGGATGGATGGACAGATGGATGGATGGATGAGCAGATGGATGGACAGATAGATGGATGAACAGATGGACAGACAGATGGATGGATGAGCAGATGGATGGACAGATAGATGGATGAACAGATGGACAGACAGATGGATGGATGGATAGATGGATGATGAACAGGTGGACGGACATATGGATGGATGAACAGATGGACAGACATCTGGATGGAAGAACAGATTGATGGACATATGGATGGATGACAGATGGATGGATGGGCGGACGAATGGACGGATGAATGGATGGATGGACGGACGGATGGATGAACGGACAGATGGACGAATGGACGGACGGACGGACGGATGTCAGGTTTTCCTCAGCACATGGTGAATTTCTTGTCCAATCAGCTGATGGAAACAGTAAATCCTTCTTTACGCCGTTGAGACATTTTCCTTCCTCTCAGTTCATCGGGTCGCAGTACGAAGGAAAAGCAGCCAAAACAGCCGCAGTCCTGACAATAATCCCAGAAACAGAACCTTTTTAATAAAAAATAACATTGCAAAACCAAATTCCACTGAAAATGTGCACAAAGAAATCATCTGGCGAATGGGTCAGAACTCAACAATCCAGGCCAGGACAGCCCCACCCCAGCCCAGCTGGAAGAAATAACGGACTCACACTCCTCTTCCCTCCCCATCTCTCTGCACTTCACATCTCACAACATAACATCTCAATCCCCTGACTTTTTCTAATTTACTCTGCTTTAATTTCCTCTGATGGTTTAGTAATCATTAGCTGGCAGCGCAGCAGTGAGGGTGTGGCGGCTGTGTTCTCCATCTACACAGTAAACAGCCAGTCAGCTTGTGAGCCACTCGCTCTGGCATGCAGAAGGGGCCCTTTTAAAAAATGAAAACCAAAAGAAAAACACATGGACGCTATTTGTGAACAACACGTAAACACAGAAATGTAAAGTTCTGCAGGGAAATAAACCTTTTGAACAGAGTGTTTACACCTCTGTTACTGTCAGGCTCGTTTTAGCTGCCATTCATCACCAGTAGCTGCGGTTCTATTACAAGTGTACTCAAAACTTTATCTAAAAAACACAATTTCGCAATAGCAATATTTCCAGGAAATATGAAACTTAATTAAAAACCATGTAAAAAAAGTTTGTTCACAAGATAAGTCATTAAAAAAATTCAGTGCCATGATTATCCAACCACTTCCTGTCGTCTTCTTCATCGTTTCCGTCAGTAGTACTATCCTATTGTTGAGGACATGACTTGTGTGGCACAAAAAGTGTTGCCGTTGCAATTTTGTAAAATACACTAACTTATTCATCCATCCGTTTTCTAACACCCGTGTCCCTAGTTGGGTGGGGAGGGGCACTGGTGCCTATCTCCAGCTAACGTTCCGGACGAGAGGCGGGGTCACCCTGGACAGGTCGCCAGTCTGTCGCAGGGCAACAAAGAGGCAGACAGGACTAACAACCATGCACACATACACTCTCACCGAGGGAGAATTTAGAGAGACCAATTAACCTAACACTAACTTATTGACTTATTTGTAAATAAGTTAGTCACTTGTTTGTGAATAAGTTCACAAATAAGTTAGTTTATACAATAAGTCGTTAAAAAACATGGCGTACTATCATCCTCCAACCACTTCCTGTCGTCTTCTTCGTTGTTTCCCCCAGTAGTAACATCCTGTTGTTGATGACATGATTTGTGTGATGCCAACAGTATTGTCATTGCAATTTTGTGGAATACACTAACTTATTAAACTTGTTTGTGAATAAGTTCACGGATAAATTTGTTCACACGATAAGTCATTAAAAACATGTCACACCACTATCCTATTGTCGTCTTTTGTAATTTCCGCCAGCAGTAACATCCAGTTGTTGATCACATGGTTCGTGTGACGCCAAAAAGTGTGCCACTGCAATTTTGTGAAATACACTAACTTATTCAACTTAGCCGTTCACAAGCTAAGTTGTTAAAAAACATATCGCATCATTATCCTCCAAGTACTTCTTGTCTTCTTCGTCGTTTCTGTCAGTAGTAACATCCTGTTGATCACATGGCTCGTGTGATGCGAAAAAAAATGTTTTGCGAAATGCATTAATATCAACACAGCTGAAAAACTGCTTCATCATAGCGCAAAAACTTTTTTCACAAAAACTTGTTTTTCCGAAATTGGGGTGTTTCTATGAACTTCACTGTCAGTCTCATTTTAGCTGCAATTCATCATCACCAGCTGTGTTTCCACTACAAATGAGCACCAAACTTTGTCAATACTCTGCTAATGTCGGAAAACACAAATTTGCAATTGCAGTGTTTCCTCTAAATAAGAAACACTGAATCTTATTCAATTATGTGAATAAGTTTGTTCACGCGATAAGTCATTAAAAAAACACACCACACCATTGTCCTCCAACCACTTCCTGTCGTCTTTGTCGTTTTCACCAGTAGCAACATGGTCACATTACTAACATACTAAAATCCAATAACAAAAACTGACTGAAAACAAGGTATTCTCACTAGGACAAGACTAAAAAATAATAAAATAGAAGCAATATTAAAACTATGCTAAATCAAATTTTCGACACTTATGACAACAGGAATAAAACTGGTTTTATACTGCTGTTTCCTAAAAGGCACATGCTCTTTCTTCCTTTTTATGTGTTCACACTTCTTGCTTCTCCTTTTTAGAAACATTTCATATGAAAGCTACGAGAAGAGGAGGACACGGTGTCGTTCCCTGGTTTTACTGACTGACATGAGGACAGGTCAAGCGGTTTGTCCTCTGGACGCAGTGGGGTATGAGAGGATAGAGCGGCTGACCGACACACACCAGTGGTGTATAGATTGTCTGTCAGGACTCTGCAGAGGGATTATTCAACCCTCCAATCCTCTCCATGCTCTCACTGTCGTGCATGATGTAACCGCTCCTTTCTGTTTGAAACCTAGGAGCAGAACAGAGAGGGGCGCTGAGGAAGAGAAGAAAATAACGTGGGATGATGGGAAATAACAAGCCAATATATGTTTTATTAGTAGTGTCAAGAAGAGGATAAGTAGATCAGGGGAAAAAATACAGAGAAATCCCTGCTAACACAGCGCCACCCTCTGGTGATGTTCCAACCAGCTCTGTCTGCAATGCAGCAAAGAGAGCTGCATCTTTTCCAACCTTATTTTGTCAAGTGGGCTCAGCTGCATTTACTATCATCCCGTCACACATCACCAACGCGCCATCATTCCTCTGCGTTACCACGGTTACAACTCCACGGACGAGTCTGCGCACCTTGGTTTCGCCAAAACCGAGCACCTGAAAGCCTGAAAAGATAAAAGCGGCGGTGGCGGTGGCCGCAGTGTGTTTACTGCGGCGCTGTCGTGCACATATGTCACCAGGATTAAGTGGCTCTGTGTGGAGGGGGAGGGATGTTGTTGTGAATCAGCATTCTGTTCACGCCTCTTTTCACTACAACCGTTCACCCACAACGCAGCGCTGCAGCAGAGATGATGCAGCAGCTAGATTCAGCACTCTAGGTTTAAAACGTGACCTATTTGTTACGCTTTGACTTTTCTAAAAAAAAAAAAAAAAAAAAAAAAAAAAAGGAACGTATCACTAGGCTTGTCACAATAACAAAGTTTGCTGGGCAATAAATTGTCAAAAAGTTATTGCGATAAATAATAATATTGGCGTTTTGAGATAATTTTCACATAAGATAATGGTAATGTCATAATGTAAGAACACATTCTCAAAGATAAATAAACTTTAAATTCTAATGAACACTAAACACTGGAACTGGAATACATTTAAATATCTAAAATAAACAAACAGAAACAACAAATAAATTGAATGATAAAAAAGGGCTAGTTGAGACCAAATCAACAAACTGAACATTTTTATCATCTAATTTTTAGAAAAAAAGAAAAAAAACAATAAAATCTGCAAATGGAAATTATAGAGCCCATTTTAATTTATCATGCGTTTAGTTGAGTTGTTGCTCACTGCAACAAGCCTACCATTAAGCAAGTACAAAGTTATGCAGAATTGTGAAATCTAAAGAATTTGGCGCACATTTGTGTGATTTTATTTACAATATGTAAATAAAATCCAGGACAAGAAGTGTCAGGTGTTTTCACACCTGATAGTCTGGTAGATTCGGTTTGATTCTGGATGAAACATCGCAACATTTGTTACATTTTCAGCTGGTGCAGTTCCCTTTCACACTGCACTGTGTCAAATGAACCAAACTCTTCAAAAATCTGCTTATCCTCCTGCACTTTCAACACTCTATAATATTCAATTTTATCACTGGGAACAGTTGGGATGCAGATTTATTTTTTAAAATATTTGAAAGTTTCTGCTGAATTTGTCACCTCTGCATGCCAAAGACTTGAAGTTGAAATGAAGCTAATATTCTGATTGATTTGTCTAAATTGAGCATTTTAGAATTAAAATTTGATCTGAAACAGTGAAAAAAAAACATAGTTTATTTTCAGAATTCAGAATTTGGTAGACTCTGTTTGACTGGGGACCAAAGTTGCAACATTTGTTACATTTTCAGCTGGTGCGGTTCGCTTTCACACTGCACTACGATCTATACTAATTGAAAACACTGTTGCAAATGTGTTCCACAATTTTCAGATTTTCTTAAGTAAAAAAATTAAAACCATGTATCCTGTTTCTCTCAAATCCCAGGGTCTGACACTTAGAACTAGGGCTGTTGTAAACGAATATTTTAGTAATCGAGAAATCTATCAATTATTCTTACAATTAATCGAGTAATCGCATAAAAAAATTTATAAAATAAAATATTGGTAAATGTGGCATAACACCGGTGTTACTATCGGATATCAACATCAGTCCAAATTTTCATATTTGAGCTTCTCTACTAGTTACTTTTTTGTAGTTTAGAAAATTAACCTGTAACAATAATAGCTCACTTTCTAAGTTAACCTGAAGAAAAGTTATACAAAAATCTGA
>CAEGAE010012584.1:0-54036 GCA_903067095.1 Girardinus metallicus | reverse complement strand
TTAGTTACTGCTCTGAATATATTTTGCGAGCCTACTGTAAATTGTCCTTTTTTTTGAGCCTATATACTGGAGTTATTTATTAATCTATTACTAAATTAGCTGACAATTATTTCAAGTTTATTCTTCGTGATTAATTGGAATAGTCATTTCAGCCCTAATCCTGATTTATATATTGCACAGCTTGATTGAAATACTGACACTTTTCAGAAGGAAATATAAGAGAGGAACACAAAGCGAAACACAAAACAGTCTTTTTGTATCTGATGATGTGGCTGTGGTTTCTCATTTTAAACTCAGGAGAAAACTGGAGAAAATATGGAGCAATAGTGACATTGCTAAGAGCTGGTTGTTCTTTAAAAATTCAAACAATAAGAAGAAAATGACAACGTTAGAGATGTAGTACATGCGACAGCACTGGGCTCGGGAATACAGAGGCAAGACGGAAATCTTTAAATACAAATAAAAATATCCAAGCCATTATAAATTGTGCAAAATTAATTTTATGGTCTCTCAAATGCTTGTAAATTATATTGTGGTCTGAGTAAATCAAGGTTGAATCTTTTGGCCATAATTCCGTTTAGCAGAAACACAGCACCAGACTTAGAGAAGAATCATGTTTAGGACACTTTTTCTTAAGTTGGATTTGTCTTTACCCAGGTGAATCTCTGGTCCACTTGTTTAGTCATCACAGTTTGATCCAAACTCACTCAAGTCACTTCTCTGACTTTGAAGCAGAATTTTCACTTGTTCTAGTAGTCAATTAACAGTCAACTAACAAGTGCTGTGAGTGTGTTATTCACTTTGCGTGGTGGTAGTCATACTGTTTTGCCTGATTGTACAGTCTACACAGTCCTTGAATGCAGCATAATCTCCAGCAGTGCCTGGAAAGGTTCTTAAGGTCGTGGTGAGGCCTTCACCCCTCCTTCATCTGTTTGTCTTTTGAGTTCACTGGAGTCTAACTGTCCCAAGGTCCACATTACACTCATTCCTTGATGTTTGGATGTTACCCAGTGATTCATAAATTTCTGTCTGGTTTAATAAAATGACTTAATAGGTGATTTTGTCTGTTTGCAATAAACTTCCAACTTAAAAAAAGGTCTATTTGAAGAGTTAAAAAAAGAAAAAAGGAGAGAGTTTGCTTTCAGTCTGGCATGATTCATTACTAACACAAATTTAGAGTGAAGCACCATGTTACTGACTTGCATTCCTTATCTTGTTTATCTGGTTTGTCCCTCCAGCATGTATGCCTTTTCAGCATTCGACAACCAGCAGCTCCAGTATCTTTGGGACTGGAAGCAGCACAACTTGACCATAAAAGCGGGCAAGCTGTTCTTCCGAGCCAACCCGAAGCTGTGTATGTCCGAGATCCGCAAGATGTGGGAAAAGACGGGCGTCCAGGGCCGCTTTGAAGAGAGAGACTTCCGAAACAATGGCGACAGAGCCAGCTGTAAGAGTCAAAATGAACCTCCGTCCAAAAACCACAAACATTTAAATTGCTATGTCCAGTTTACTCTAGTTTAGGAGCAGTTTGCAAACACCTCCTATCTACTCATTCCCCCTCTGCACCATGTCAGGGTTTAGAGCGACATACTCTTTGCAAGACTATTTGCAGCTTATTTTAGATTGAAGTACTTTAGGTTAGCTTGCCTTACTATTTGCTGCCTTCTTAGGTGAAAGCACCATCCTGCGGTTTACATCCAACACCACCAGCGACAAGAGGATCAAGCTGACATGGCAGCGCTACCGACCTCCTGATTACAGAGACCTCATCAGCTTTATAGTCTACTACAAGGAGGCGTGAGTTACTCACTGCTGTTTTAATCTAACTTGAAGTATGACTCGGTGGAGGAAAAAAATGTCGAACAAACCCGTTTTGATTTAGTGCTGGAGCAAATGTTTCATTCTTCTCTGGATATGTTGAATTTCTGCCACTTTGGGCGATTGACTGAAAATTATGAATTGACCGATCCTCTTTGTAGGCCATTCCAGAACATCACAGAGTTTGAAGGCCAGGATGGTTGCGGTTCCAACAGCTGGAACATGGTGGATGTGGAACTGAGGCCAGATAAGGAAAAGGACCCCGGGGTTCTTCTTTCCGGCCTGAAACCCTGGACGCAATACGCCATCTTTGTTAAAGCTATCACCCTCATGGTGGAAGACAAACACATGCCCGGCGCCAAGAGCAAAGTGGTCTACATCCGCACCAGCCCTGCTGGTAGGGACGATTATTTCATACCTTTTTATACCCAATCATTAGGTTTGCGAGGAATGCATGTCTGTATTTTTAGTCATTTTTAAAAATATGTGTCACTTACAATTGGAGCCAAATTCATGCCTTCATGAAAGAGATTAATTACAAAATTTGTAAAAAGTAAAAATTGTAAAAACTAAAGCATTGGCACTGAAACAATAATATTTTTGTACTGACTGCCGTCAGTTTATCTCCATCGGTGTCTCAGATTTCTTACTACAGTTTCCTCCACTTAACTTTCCATGCCATGGCCATGACATTTCAACAGAGAAACCACCTGTTTTAATTGATCTTGTTTAACTATTTGATTTGTGAGAAGCTGTATTTCACGTTTTTGTTATCTATAAGCCATATTCATTAAAATATATACACTTTATTATGATATTTTGATTTACTGAGATGCATATTATTTCTGTTATTGTAATTGGATACCTCTCATTTCTTACAGGCTTGTTTTCTTTCATTTTCTTTGAGCGATTACTGCCCTCTGGTGACTCCCAGACTGCACTACAACCTAATCTTGAGCCATTTTCATGTCAATTATCATCCAGAGAGTGTAGTTATGAAAATAGGCGGCTAACAGTCCTAATCATATAATTGTAATGCCGTAAAGCCTAGCCTAAAACTGTGAATCTACCTGGGATTAGATGTAACAGTACAACAAATCATCACAACTTACAGATCAGCCCATTTCTGGTTCTCGCCTGAAAAAAAAACTCCTGCAGAAGGTAAACAGATATTCTTTTTGCGTGGGATATTTTTTTTTAGAGACATTACAGCTTCTTGTCAGAAACTTATTGAAACACATTTTCGGAGATGAGTGAAGGAACTTTGAAATAAACACAGCTGCAACTCAAAGGCAATGAGCAGCATATTGATTTACAGAACTGTAATTCAATTAGATGAGATGGAGGACTGCATAAAATAAATCCAGCTGCAGTGTAAAGACATAGCAGTGCTGTGATGTCAGAAAAACACAGCTGCCCTGGCAGCCTGAAGGAGAGCGCTTTCCCTACAGTTCCTCAAGTTGTGCTTTTCTTCTTTCAGCGCCTTCCATGCCTCAGGATGTGCGGGCCTACTCTAACTCCTCCACGCAGCTGATGGTCCGCTGGTCGCCCCCTGTCTCACCCAACGGTAATCAGACTTACTACTGGGTGAAGTGGCAGCAACAAGCTGAAGACAAGGAACTGTACCAGCATAACTACTGCTCTAAAGGTAGCTGTTTACCGTAAGGCTTTCTGCTGAATGCAACTCGATGGGACACTCATCCTTCTCTCTCCTTCCATCAGAGCTAAAGATCCCAATTAGGATTGCTGCCACTGGAGACAAAGAAGAGGATACAAAGCCCACTAAACCAGATCCTGATGGAGCAGATAAGGGTCCTTGCTGCCCCTGCCCCAAATCGCCAGAAGCCCTGGAGGCTGAAGCTGCCGATGCCTCCTACCGAAAAGTCTTTGAAAACTTCCTACACAACACCATTTTTACACCGAGGTAACCTACTTATCTTCTGATGTGACTGTAGAGCGGTTTTAACTTGATTTATTTTTTACTGTTCTGGAATAAATTTTGGCTCCTGTCAGAGTTCAGGATTGCAGCATCCCACTTTGAACCAAAAACATCTGCAACACATTATTGCTCTCGGTCTCCACACACAAACATATACATGTCTCAGTCCAGTTGATGTAAATTAGCTCTCCGTATGCTTGGCATAAACAGACGGAAGAGCTGGATGTGTCTGCTTCTGAAGATCAACATCAGGTGACTCTGAAGATACATTTTCATGTTTAGTTCTTCTCAAGCAAACCGTGTGTTCCAGCTATGGAAATCAGATCATCTCTGGTGTTTAGTTATTTATTCGTCGATTTTTTTTTTTTTTTAGTATTTCCTTAAAGAGAAAAACTAATGGGATTGCAGCTTGAAGTTTCCAAACTACTTTAAAAAAAAAAAGAAAATCTTGCAACCTTTTTTCATAGATAATGATAAAAGATAGTGATAATTTCTAACCTATGTAAGTAAATAACATAAAATAAACCAGGCTTGCTATGTAGAGATGCAGCAGTCAGAGATTTTTTGGCAGATTTCCAATCACCAATTTTTGTGACGTGAACAGCAACAACTTTATTTCTCATTTCTGGATGATTTGAAAAGTCATCCACCTTTATGATAAAATGTTTACAATAAAACAACAAAGACTTTCTCCAAATATAACGCCTCTCTGCATCGATCAAAGTTTGAAAAATTCAGCTGATAGTGAGAGTGATCACATAAACAATAGTGTATTTTACTTTCTCTTTTACCAGCAGCTTATGACTCACTTCTCTTTTATGTTTGTGCACACAAAATATAAAAATTCAACATATTACAAGACATAAATTTTTCTTTCTGCTTCAGAATGCACTTACAGATAACAACTAACTTAATATTGGGTAGAAAATCCTCTGGTTTGCTATTATGGTTAAATAATTCATTCATTTGCTGTAAGTCAGCTTTTAGCAGCTGTTCTATTGTCATTAAAGGGGCGGTGTTATGTATTTTTCAGGCGCACAATGCCATTTTATAGCACAATCAGGTAACAAAATTACCTATAAAGCATTTGATATATAAATGCCTTATATATCAAATATAACTTGAAAGAAATTTGACTTTGCGGCATAGCAGCAACTGACACCTTCAAATTGGTAGTAACACACACCCACTTAGTTAAATGTCACTCTTGCTGTCAGTAAATGTAAGCTGTGCCTTTCTTTTCTATTATTTCCGCTTCCAGGCCTCCAGATCGGCGTCGCAGAGATCTTTTTGGCGTCGCCAACTCCACCCGTTCACGCCGCTTCCATCTTTACACCAACAGCACTGCAATTCCCCCCCCTCAGGGCGCCGGCAATAGCAGCATCCCTGACCCAGAGCCAACCGAACAAGAGTACGAGGTCATGGATGACAAGGTGACCAACCATGAGCTGCAGATAACCGGCCTGGAGCCTTTCAGAGTTTACCGTATCGACATCCATGCCTGCAACAGGCAGGTTCAGCAGTGCAGCGCGGCCGAGTTCGTCTTCTCCAGGACCAAGCCAGCAGGTCAGAACTAAACAGTTATGAACACCAGGACAGTTTCTGACTAACTTTTGTACTGGTTTAGTTCTGCCGCAATACTAAGACGTGGTCAAATCAAGATTATCCTCTGCATTTCATTCTCCAGAAAAGGCTGATGACATCCCAGGCCCGGTGAGCTGGGAGGGCCATGAGGATTGGGTGTTTCTGCGCTGGCCAGAGCCCAGCCAGCCCAATGGTCTCATCCTCATGTACGAGATTAAGTTCAAACTGGCCGCAGAGGTAGGTCAACATCTATGAAGGCTTCTGACATTTTAGTAAACAGCTAGTTGCTGTGTATTTATAGTTTATTAAAATTGCATGTCAAAAAGTATTTATACCCTACTCCAAAATCAATAGAAACATTTTTATCTACATTTCAACTTTTAAACTGTTTTTGTACGTCTCCACTCATATTGTTATAGATTATTTTTTATATCTGCTGATGAGCATCTCTATGCCATCACCCTGACCTTTAGGGCTTTCTCCATCAGAATGAAGTTGAGCCACAGGCCGACTTGCTCCATTACAATAAAACGTTCTGTAGGAAGAAACATGTTGGCATTATTATATTACTTTAAACTGTGTTTCCATTTCTGTTTGTGTCTGTCAGGCCGAGAAGCATGAGTGTGTTTCTAGACAGCTCTATCGCAGCCAGCAGGGCGTTCGCCTGACCAACCTCAGTCCTGGAAACTACTCAGTCAGGGTGAGAGCCACATCACTGGCTGGCAATGGCTCCTGGACCCCCACCCTGAATCTCTATGTTTCTGAAAGTAAGAAAAACAGTCTTGTTTTTTTGTTGCTTTCAAAAACAAATACATATGAGACCTTAGCAGTTAGTTTCATCAAAATGTTCATTTCAACAGGTTCTGAAAGCGTCTTCGCTATGATCTTTGTTCCAATCTTAACCATCGTCCTAATCTGCGCTTTGGTGTCGGTGTTGGTGGTCTTCAACAGGAAAAGGTGTGTGCATATCAATTATTTTAGAGATGACAAGCCAAACTTTGTTTGTTTTCCCAATGTTTTACAGTCCTTCATGACAAAACTAAGAAAAAATATTGTAATTGAGTCAGGCCAGGCTGAAGCCAAAGGAATTTCTCCTTTGGCTGCATTTTGTGTTTGTAGCTTTAGATTTTGTTTTACTTCTGTTTTCAGTAACCGCACATTAAAATTTTTTCTTTGTCAAGAAAAGGCCAGTTCATACATTGCTTTTAAATCAGATTCATGTCCCTGAAAGTTCTGCATGTCATGCTTCTCAGATTTTTCATTGTGTAACAATTTGTAAACTGTATGTCTCTTACAGTTATCCACTACTTTATGTTGATCTAGCGTAGGTCTGTCACAATAACAAATTTTGCCATACAATTAATTGTCCCAGACATTATTGTGTTGAGCGATAATATTGTTTAGTGACCATTTTCAAGAAGTATAATAATATAATAATGGCATAGTAATGCAAATACACCTCTTCAAAGATCAATATACTTCAACATCTAATAAACATTTAACACTGGTGCTGGAATTTTAAATGTCAAAAATAAACAAAATAACTGAAGAATCAAATAAAAATGGATACCGAAGCGTTCGTACATGCGATGGACTGGCGACCTGCCCAAGGTGTACCCTGTCTGGAGATGGGCACCAGCACCTCTCACTACCCCAATGGGGGAGGGAGGGAGGGAGGGAGGGAGGGATGGAACTGTCTTTCAAAAAAGAGGTTAGTTTAGACAAATGCACGAGGCTAAAGACTTTTGTCATTCAGTTTTTTGCAGTTTTTATCACTTCCATTCAAATGGAGATGATCAAGGTCGTTTAAATTATTCATGCAATTTGATTTATTGCTTGTTACGACAGACCTAATCTAGAGCATAAAATCTCAATACGATACATTAATGTTTGTGATTACAAACTATGAAAGTCTTTAAGAGAAATGTACACTTTTTAAAGGCATTGTATCTTAGAATTGGAGATAACTTGTGAATTTCTAAAACCAACACTTGTTTTCTCCCAGGAACAGTGATCGGCTCGGGAATGGAGTCCTGTATGCCTCTGTCAACCCGGAGTACTTCAGCGCTGCAGAAAGTAAGTGAAGTTTGTGTGCTGGATGTCTGTCATTGTAGACTTTTGCTAACGGAAAACAATTTTCTTTAAAGTGTATGTCCCAGACGAGTGGGAGGTGGCCCGGGAGAAGATTTCCCTCTGCCGGGAGCTCGGCCAGGGGTCGTTCGGGATGGTATATGAGGGCGTGGCCAAGGGTGTGGTCAAAGATGAGCCGGAGATCCTCGTCGCTGTAAAGACTGTAAACGAGTCAGCCAGCATGAGGGAGCGGATCGAGTTTCTCAACGAAGCTTCTGTTATGAAAGAGTTTAATTGCCATCATGTGGTATGTACAAACAACACCTTAGAATACCGTAGAGATGTCAGGAAAGTGAGTTTGAAATTGCAACTTGTTTTGGGTTTGTTGTGCAGGTGCGTCTTCTTGGTGTGGTCTCCCAAGGCCAGCCCACCCTGGTCATTATGGAGCTGATGACAAGAGGAGACCTGAAGAGTTACCTGCGCTCCCTGCGTCCCAAAGAGGTAGCACAGCTGCACAGAAATATAGATTCTGTTTAATTTAGAAATAGTGCTGCAAGTTGTTTTTATTAAACAAAA
The DNA here is from genome assembly GCA_903067095.1 of Girardinus metallicus. Lineage (NCBI taxonomy): Eukaryota > Metazoa > Chordata > Actinopteri > Cyprinodontiformes > Poeciliidae > Girardinus > Girardinus metallicus. The sequence continues at coordinate 46,049 of CAEGAE010012584.1, read as the reverse complement.
TCCTTCAGTAGAGAGAGAGCCAATCCGCATCAATCACTGAGTGATTTCAGTTTGTACAAACAGCCTGCAGGTAATTTGGTCCAGGCATCTTTACCACAGACTCTGGAAGGATTTGGATTGTCATAACGGCATTTCTTTATGCAATCCCACATTGCTTCCATAATGTTTCAATAAGAGCTTTGCATGAAACACTCTTATTGTCACGTAGTACTCCCTCAATCTGTTGACATTTTTGAATGTTTGTTTAGATTTCTGCTGCTGTGTCCCTGAATGAATTACGGATAAGCTGAACTCTACCATAAAAGATTCTTTTAACCTTCTGGTGGATTTGACGCCGGTTTCTTGTCTGCAGCAACAGGTTTCCAGCCTGTCTCTACCGCCGCTGAAAAAAATGCTTCAGATGGCGGGACAGATTGCGGATGGCATGGCTTACCTCAACGCCAACAAGTTCGTCCATCGAGATCTGGCCGCAAGAAACTGCATGGTGGCTGAAGACTTCACCGTAAAGATCGGAGGTATATCCATGCTCAGGAGTCACTGACGCATGCTTGTTGAATGTAAATAAAATTGTGAGAGATATATTTGAAGTAGGGATGCAAGCTATCCATTAATGACTTAACGGTTGATTGATAAGCGGCCATGTTCTTAAAAACAGGAGTTTCCTCTTGAATCAGAAGGGTTGACTCTTTCCATAACATGAAGTGCAAAAATTTTTAATAAAATGCTGAATTTAACAAGATCCTTAAATTTTAACATTTTGCTTCAGCTTTACTATGTACTAAGTGAATAGACAGAAAATAGTAAATTTATATACATATACAAAACATAACAACCTCTTAATAGAAACTTCTTAATTGCTGAATTGAAAAATAAAAGATGAAAACTACAATATATGTAAAATACTTAATCCACCATGAACAGAGATATTAATGTAGAAGTAATGTGCATAGTTGTGCTTGAAGAAAAGTTAAAATTTCACTCCATGAAGTGGATTAAGTCATGACAGTTCTCAAAATCAACTGTGCTTATTGGCACTATGTTTTTTTTGTTTGTTTTTTTTTTCCCCCATCGTGTTACAATTTTTCTGTTATCGCCTCCACCTTACTGTTATATTATCCTCACCTTTATAGCACATCAGTAATTTTTTGGTTGAGAAGTTGACGCTGCTCCATCATGCAGCTCAGCTAAATGAGGTGAAACTAAAGGAACTTGCAGTAGAGTGTTTATATTTCTAAACAGAACCACATACAGAGAATGCTCCATCATGCACTAAACTCTGCTTGGACTGTTTCTCCGTCCCGTTCTGGCATGGCCCTGCCATCTTTGTTTTTGTATCTGGCTCCGCTTAATAAGTGGCGCCCTCTTCTGGACAGCGGCCAAACAACAACACGGAAAGAATATCTAAGTGGGTGCTATTAATTAATTGATTGGAACTAATTTTAACAGAATAGCCATAATCGACAGCCATAAGTAAATTAATTGTTTGTATCCCTACTTTGAAACTTTTGTATCATCGTCATCAACATGCGCTCATCCACATCCAGTTCTTCCCTCTTTTATGTGTCTGAGCTGATGCTTTTAGGTTTATTTATTCTGTGAGAGAACTGCATGACCTTAGTCTGAAAGCATCTAGACCACTGTAGTTACTGCTGCGCACTTCAATTTTAAAAGCTTTTGTGGTTTTAAATGTCTGTAAAACTTGCATGGAATCTTCTCCAAAGGATTATGGTTAATTCAATACTATTTCTAGGACTATAATCTGACTAAAGAATGCCTTCCTGTCCTAAATGGAGCCACTCGACAGACAGTAATTACAGCAAGAATGCAAAAGGAAATTTGCTAAATATTTACTTGTTAAAATTTAGTTTTTCTAATGCTTTAGGATTTTCTAATTGGATGCAATCTTCCTCTTTTTGCTGAAGCGTGTCCTCTTCAATCTCTCTGCAGATTTTGGCATGACCAGAGACATCTATGAGACCGATTACTATCGCAAAGGTGGTAAAGGTCTGCTCCCTGTCCGCTGGATGTCACCCGAGTCTCTGAAGGACGGCGTTTTCACCACCAACTCAGACGTCTGGTAAGCAGGCGCATGCAAACACACATGGAGACCTCGTTCTCTGCACACAGTGCTTCAGAAAATATCCTTTGGATTCCGTAATGAAAGACAGACTCACCAACCTTCATATCCCTTTCTACTGTTTTCCTCTGTGCAGGTCATTCGGGGTTGTTTTGTGGGAGATAGCTACTCTGGCAGAACAGCCTTACCAGGGTCTGTCCAACGAGCAAGTCCTTCGCTTTGTAATGGAGGGAGGACTGCTGGAGAAACCACAGAACTGTCCAGACATGCTGTAAGACACCACACACACACCACCCTGCACAATTGCCTATTATGCTCCCATATACTTGTCTCTCTGTTTACCATGTTTCCCTTTACTCTGCCGTCTAATTATAAGTGACTACCAGCTACTCCCACCGTGCAGCAGTGCCGCTTGTGGCCTGAGATCTCTAAACAGCAGTGCTCACTGCAGTCTGTTTTACATTGTGCGTTTTTGTGTGCTTTGAAGTGTTTGTCTCTAATATAAAACAGGCCAAATATGATTCCACATCAAACAACTTGCAAGCATGACAGACAAATTTGGCCACCAGTGAAAAAATTCCAAAGGCACAAAGTCATAGACTTGTTTTCTCCTGCATGAAGCATTTTAGAATAATGGTTGATGTCTTACTGTTTAAAGTAAGACATCAACCATTATGTCTTAATGGTTGATGTCTTTGCAACTGATTTTGACAAAAACTGCCTCCTAGGTTGGATAAAAAAACTGAATAAATCACTTGTAAACAAATAAATCAGTTCTTATATTTATTGAATTCCCATAACTTTTCTGTGATGCATATGAAAATTCTGACACAAAGAAATAAAATGAGTAACGTTAAGAATCTTTTGACGTTATACTTTGGTATAAGTTTCACCAAAAAGCAAATACTTAAATTTTTATCACATCAGCATCAAATTATTATCAGTAGCAGGATTTTGAAACAAATTGAGTATATGAATGTTTCTGTTTTGAAGAAAGAAAGAACAGACTGAGCTGTTCACGGTAGAACGAGAAAACTTTTTCGAAACCTTTTTCTCATTAACTCAACCTTGGCCTTGTAATTTTAAGATGTTCTTCTGGTAAAATTACATTTTTGTTCTATTTATATTATGACTGTATTCTCGTAAATAGGCAAAAATTCTTAAAACCGGGCCTTAGTCAGAAGGGATGGCTGATGTTTTGAAAGTATTTTCTGTCATTTGTAGATTTGTTTTTAGAAAAGAAAGTGAAGAAAAAAGTGATTAAAATCGGAAATCAAATCTGGTATGAAAAAGTTTGAGATCTAGTTATAAAGTCGTAGAGCCCAGCTGTAGCTTCTTGTGACAAAGCACAACTTTTTTTTTATTGAGAGATTACTTAAGTAGCATATGTTGCTTATAATTATGTTATAACCAATATTCCTTTGCGTGCAGATTCGAGCTGATGCGTATGTGTTGGCAGTACAACCCTAAAATGCGTCCCTCCTTCGTTGAGATCATCAGCAGCATCAAGGATGAGCTGGACCCGTCTTTCAAAGAGGTTAGTTTCTACTACAGTGCCGACAACAAGCCCGCTGAAGCTCCACAGCTCCACCTAGATAAACTGGACCACTCCACGGATGTTCCCCTGGAACCCTCTTCTTCACAGAACCCCCCGTCTCCAAGCTCAGAGGGCGCGCCTGCCCCGTCACAAGCGCCCAGCTCCCCGTCCTCTCCCTGCATGTCGAGTGCAGTCATGGACAAGCAGCCTTCGAGCCAGCAGGCGGCCAACGGACTCTCTGGGACTGGCCTTCCCGCGAGCTCGGGAGCCACAGTGCGGCCAAACCTGGACGAACTGCCGCCGTACGCACACATGAACGGAGGACGCAAAAACGAGCGCGCCATGCCTCTCCCGCAGTCGTCTGCCTGCTGATTGGGCAGAAACACGAACACAGTTCACCCACGGACCCGAAGAATCACATGTCTGACTGGGTGGCTTTCTTTTTTTTTCTTTGTTTGAATCACAGTGAAACCTTCTCAACAGGATATGGATATGTATATTCTGAGACTTGCATAAAGATGGAAAAAACTTTCAAAGAGTTAACGTCCTGCTGTATGGCCGCACACTTTTCTTTTTCTTTCTTTTCTTTTTTTTTTTTTTTAAATAATCTAGTATGAGTTTCTACCAGCTGGCTGTTATTTGTGACACCGCTCCTGCTGCTGAGTGGAAAGACCAAAAAGAAAAAAAAAAGGAAACAAAAGATCTTCAGTAAAATATGAAATCATAAAAAAATTATTTTGAGGGGAGTTATTTCACTCTCTCTGTGGCTAAACTTATTTTATAAATTGTTATTTGTTACTTTTTTATGTTTCTGAAGGAGGAAACAAAACTTGTAGGCCTTTATGAATAATCAGCGTGGTTTGTGTGTGCTTTTGAACGGGCATTATGGTGGAAACATTAAGCATATCTAAAGATTAACAAGCTCTTGAACGAGGTCACCAGTCGGTCGTTTCTGAATCCGGCTGCTGAGAGGGTCGAACGGCAGCATAACGCCGGGTCAAAAGCCAATCCGCTGAAACAAACAATTGGAGAACAGTCAGCTCTGCCAAATCTGTTGCCAAACTCTTCTGCTTTCACATTTTCTTATCCTGTTGCTCCTCAAGATGCAGTCGTGAAAATGGAAGGAGAAAACATACAAAAGCACTTTGATCTTCCACCACATTGTTCATGTAAAGGCCAGACGGACGTCAACTTTCCTCAACTGTGCTGCTCGGGTTTTCTAGTGCTGACTGTGATCTGCAGTTTCTCCACTCCGTCAGATCCCTGCGTAGACTTCAGTCCCGTCAGTTTACCTGAAACAGAGCCAGCTGCCACAAAGTGCTGTTACGTTGGGGTTTAACAGTGAATCGCGTAGCAAAATATATACGACAAAACACACACTAAAAAGGAAAGGACTGCAGAGGAAGAGCAGTCAAGAGGAGAACATGAACGCCAGATCTGTACATCTGAGTTTTCCCCCAAGGTCAGAGGCATCCTTGTTGTACACAAACAGGTATTTTTTTACACTTGTAAATACTTGCCAACATTTACATCTCTACATGTGCAGAGCATTTATGTACAAACCAGTTGTTTTTTTCACTTTTCTAACTTTTATACAGTCAAAAACTTTCATCATGTACAGAAAGAAGCTGCTATTCCTTGTTTCTCTTGTGGTGTGTGTATATGTGTATATATATATATATATATATATATATATATATGTATGTATATATATATATACATATATATATATATATATATATACACAAACTTCTTCAGGTTGGTTTTCAGCTCGGAACATTTTCACTCCAGTTTCTTTTTTTTTATGCTTGTCATTGTTTTATTGTTTATGAACAGATTTTGTTTCTGTAATTGAATAAGAGGTACAATAACTTGCCTTGCAACGGAAGGCCCGCATCTTCCTCGCATCTCTCTGGAGGGCATCCATGTTCTCTCGTGCTTTTATCATCAGATTCACAACTGGTGTCCCAAATTAAATCTCAGGTGAAAGAGAAAAGCTAAATCCTTTTCTGCTCCCCTTTTTTTTTCTTTACTTTCCTTTTTTGTGCTGCTGTTACCCAGAGACATCCTACCTTGTGTTTGTTGTTCTATGTCAGATTGTTTTATCAGTATGAAAGCAATGTTTATTGCCACAATCAGTAACAAGACATTTCTTGGTCTTAATCTTGTGGTTTGTCCTTGCCCAAGACGAATGCAACCAAAATACTGACAAAAAAGTAGGAAAACCATCAAAAGTTTTAGAATATAGTACAATATTGTGAGTAAAGTTATCTGAATTTGGCAAAAAAGAAAAATCCTTTTTGGAGGGATGTATTGAGACTCTCTTCAAGTTGGCACATTTATAATTTGAGTTTTCTTGCGTGGAAAGTAACTGCATTCCATTTCATCAAGCAGCATTTACTCAGATGCTCTTAGACTTTTATCCGAACTAGCTTTTACCAAACTAAGGGGAGCTAAACATCCTTAAAACGCGTGGATATGTAGTCTGGCTCAGCAGAAAAAAAATTGCATTTCCAGACTTTTGCCCAGCCCCCTATCTTGTAGTTTCTAGTTTTTCAATCTTTGGGGGCTAATCTATGAAATTAATTGACTTTTAATACATTCCTGTGTACGTCATTTAGGTTTTTCATGTCACTGACTGAGAAGCAACTGCACTGCACTTGAGTGTATGCATATATCAAACATCTATAATTCTGCAATGTGAGTTTACAGGAACGCTAGACATACATTGGACTTCTTCCGACATAAAAAAAGCAATTTTGTGTTAATTTCAGCAGTGGCTAAATTGCAGCCAGCAAGGAATAGCTTACAAACCAAATGTAAGCACTTAAAGCACCTTGTAAATTTGTCCTGTTGTGGTAAAAGTTGCTCACATGTTAATACAAAATGAATATTTCATTTTATTTTAAAAGCAAGAGATTTAATATTAAGAGCATTTTTCTTTTCTTGGAGCTAATTGAGCTAACTGAGTAGTTCTTTTTAGCCATGTCTATATACACAAAGATTAACTTTAGTTCACTATATTTAAACATGTGAAACAGTTCAATGATTATTTAGTGTTTCACAGTGAAACAACTGTTTTCTTGATAGGTTATCTCTGCGTTCTCTGGTGTGTCAGAAGCTAGAAAATGATGTGACAGAGAGCAGATAAACAGAATGTGCACCAAACAATAACATTTGCTAATAAAGGTGGGAACTGTGTGTAACCCCTTATATAATTTTTTTGTTTCCTACACATTTCAAATGATAAGTAAATTTTCTGATAATTTCCTTCTACTTTTTGTCAGCGTTTCAGTTAAGTTAATTTACGGTCTCTAGAAAGCAAAAAGCCCTTTCGTTGTATCTATTTGTGTTCCATTTCGACTGGATCATTTCACTTGCCTCTCGATCAAAAGCTTTTTTGAAATATGTGGGCATCCGTGTGTTGAAGTGGCTTCTGTTCTGTTCTTTTTCAATATTTTGTAGACGTTTGATGTGTTTGTTGAAGATTTGTGTGACTAAATAGGACTGAATTTACCTGCAGCATTCAGTTTTCCTTTGAAATGCTTCAATAACACTAAGATATTGTGACCTGAAAGGACTGAGAGAAATACACTATGAATCCCTTCTGTTGGAGAAAACAAAATCTTTTCTTCACGTTTGAGCATCAGTAATAAAATGTTGACTTATCTAATCGAGGACCACATGGAATAGTCTCAAAAGTGACATTTTAATTCAGTTCCCAGATGTTTCTGCTATTTATTTTTTTTTTTTTTTGTTGTTGTGAAGTGGTAATCACTGTACAAATCTCCCCTTGAGTTTTTTCCCTTTTTTTCTTTTTCTTTTTTGTTTTGATCTCATATTTTTATGTTCTTTTGATATTCTGGGAGAAGGCTTTGTTATTACTTCCTTCAACCATCCATCTACCTCACTTTTTGTTTTGTCCAATCTATTTACTTGTATAAAACACAAAATATCTCATCTCAGCTGTTTGATCTCACTGGGTGCTGTGTAAAGGTCAAATTCAAACCACAAACCAAACCATCGTGGAAGCAGGCTAAGGGCTCGGACACATCAAACATTCTTCATGCTACTACTATGCTAGAACCTGATCTCTTTATATGGAGATGCTGAACAAATCTGTATTTGCTGATTCAAGTGAAACCTAGTGGAATGCAACATGAGGTATGGGATGGCTTCACTGGACCATTTCCCTCTATGATACTACATTGTCTTTCATTTATTACATATAATATTCCTGAGTTGTAGCTTCGTTCTGCCCAGCAGCTGTTCCCACTATGATTTGATGACTGTAAATTGAAGAAATGTCTCTGAGAAAGCGCTTTCTCTAAAAGCAGACCTGTGCTATATTTTATCAAGCTTCTTGTTCTATCCTTTCTCAGCCAGTCTTGCTATAAAATACTAATCAATTTCTGAAATCAGGTTTGTTTGTGGTCTGATTTTTGCCAGATTTTTAATTTAATTTTTTTTTCTTTCTTTTTTTTTTTACCACTGGAACACCTCTGAGGTAACATAAAAACAATCAAGTTTTTGTTTCTCTTCCCAACTTATCCCTCACTTTTTTATATATATGTTATGTTGACAGTTTGTTACATTTATTTTAAAATATGTAAGTTATTGGTAGCCTTCCAAGTCCTGGATTTTTGTTAAAACGATTGTTTGGACTGATGTTTCATTTTGGTTTTTCTTTTGTACATGCTGTTGTAAGATTTTTTTTTTCTTGTTATCAATATATTACTGGGATAAAATGATTGGCTGAAGGAAAAGAGAATGTCTATTTCCTCGTTCTTTTTTTTTCCTACACAAAATTTAAGATAAATAAAAAAAAATGTATGCAATTTGTGTGGCATGTCTTTATTTATCCCATTTGAACTATTTTACATTAAAAGGAAAGGATCTGACCATGTTAGTCATTCTGGGTAACATTCGTAACCAAATTTAGGATTTTCTGTAATACAGCATCTCTGTGACAGAGTATTGACAGGAAAATGTATATTGAAGGAAAAACATAAAATTATCACATATTTTACCTTTTGTGATAAACGGCAGACCTGCTCAGGATGCCCAGTGATTGCTGGAGATAGACACCAGCCTCCTTACAATAAATATAGCAGATGGATGGATGCTTTAGCATACTACATGGGAGAATCCAATGGGAGGACAATTAATGGTTTTAAACTCTATAATCCTGGCATCAGGTCTCAGGAAAACATCCTCACACATTAGAACAAACAGCCTCATATGTTAGACCATAGACAAAATGCCCAGTGGTTGCAGCATCATGCTGTGAATATGCTTTTCTCCATCATGAACAATATATATACCTGGCCGCTTTACAACCAGACTCTCCTTAGTGCAGTTCGGTTACTTACCAGTTGGGGGAAGCAAAATCCCCGCGACGCCAACTCGGCCTGGAAATGAAAAAGAGAAGAATCTGTGCGGTGACGCAGGCTTGTTTACGACAGATGATTGTTGCTAACCTGGAGCTTCTTGTTCGGATTTTTAGCTCTTCCAGGGCTCACGGGTTTCTTCCGAGAGATGACGAGACGATGTAGGCCAGTTACAGTGTCTTACAATGGTCTCCTGTCACTAAGGTAAATTATTGTTGTTTTAAACTTTGTGTTCTGCTAGTATCCATTAGCAATGTGGCTATTGCAGGTCACAGATCTGACTTGTTTGTGATTAAAAAAGGGAAACAGCAGACACGTCCTACATGCACCATTAACCTTTTGTTGCTTTTTCTAGCCTTATAGATACTGGTGGCTCTTACTCAAAACCACCATAAACATAAAATACCATCTGGCCACATTACTGCATGAAGCTGTCGTTTTGTTTTGTACTTTTTCTCTTTTCAATGAAAGGGTCTCACAAGAGTAATGTGCAGGTGCCTCTCAGCGAATTTGAGTAGCATTTAAAATTGCTTTTATTTCAGCATTTATTTTCAAAATAAAAATCATATCTTTACTTGAATTTGTTGCACAGATAGTGAGATTTTAAGTGGAGATGTTTTTTTTTGTGTGTGTTGATACAATGTGAAAACTGAACCTATTTAGATAATATTATATAATTAATCAGTATTTTGTATGGGTTTCACATTTTGAGCACTAAATTAACTTATTGAGGAGAATCTAGTTGATTGAGATGAACCTGTCATGTTTGTTGACTTTCAGGAAACAGTGATGCCATAGGAGATTCAGGCATTGCCAAGTGTCCTTCATCCAGGAGGGGAGAGCTTTCCTGAGAAATGGCAACTGAGCTCCACGAGACTATTTTCATGGCCAAGCAGGAGCGCCACAAAAACCTGTTCCTGAACTACAAAAACCTGAACATATTTCCTGTGGAGCTGCTAAAAGATGAAGGACTACAGTTTCTGGAGAGATTGTACATGAAGAGAAACTCGCTGACTACACTGGTATCCTCACACCACCATCATTTGTGATTTTAAAAAAAAGCACTCATGAATGACTGACTTTTTGTTCCTGTGAGATCACTTCTAATTTCTGCTTTTGCCCTGTTTTTATCAGCCTGATAATCTTGCTCAGAAGCTCCCAAATCTTATAGAATTGTAAGTGCTCTTGTAAATTGCTCAGATATCTTTATATTTTTGTTGAAGTTAAATATTTAATTTAAATCACATTTTGTATTTGATTCTAGGTACCTGCACTCAAACAACATCGTCATTATTCCTGAAGGTAGGACTGCATTAAGACCAGGCAATTGTGCCATTATTTCAAAGAAATTAGATGTAACTACTAACTAATCTTTTGATATCCAGCTATTGGAAATCTGGCACGACTGCAGTCACTGGACCTGAGCAATAACGCCCTCCAGATGCTCTGCCCAGAGATTGGGCGCCTGAGGTCTCTACGACACCTGAGACTGTCCAATAATCAACTCAAATGCCTTCCACCAGGTAGATATTATTCCAGTTTGAAATTTGCAAACAAAATATTAATTTAAAATACAATATTCTTTTATTAACTGAGCTAAAGATGTAGGGCAATTCCATGGTCTGAATGTTTATACCACAAAAATAGAAAGTAGTGAGAGCAACATTGTCTAACAGTAGGTGTATTTGTTGTGCAATTCTGTGTTTTATTCACTTCCCAGTCAACCTCCTGCAGAAAAGATTAGGAACGTTCTTTTTCAGGCTGATTAATTTTTTTTTTGTACATGGAGAGGTGAAGACTGGAAGAAGTTGGACTTGCACGATGTTTTGAATCCACTCTTTATGTATCCTGATAAATGATATCAGGATACATTACTGTTGTACAAATTCATCATAGCATTCACTTTTTTTTCTTGACAACTTAGTGTTTCAACCAATCAGAAGAATTCCTAAGAAAAAAACTTTGAACCAGTTTTCTCTTATCCACCTTTGAACTTCCTGCAGGATTAAGTTGGGTCTTGATGTTTTGTTTAGACATTCCTGGCCTTTTTGCTGCCATTCTTGGTATGATTCTGTTGTCTGTAAGGTTCTGCTTCACCTTGCATTCATTTGCATTCACACTCTCCTTCTGCCAATGTTGAGAAAACTCTGCATAGGTGACAGCCCACTTATTTAGCACACTTATCATGGGAAGTCTAAAGTATTAATTTGTATAAGTTCAAAACTTTTGGGCACACCAGTGCTATTGAATCCCTTGTGCTTGTCTACCACATGGGTGTAAAACCTCAGTTTGCCAGCAGATGGCGTCTGAGCTCTTCCGCTAAACTGTAGAATGAAGTTGTCCAGCATCCATAAGCTCATGTTTTGTCATAATGTTAATCTTCAGCAGTTACTGTACACTCTCACGAATTACACATGGCTACTTTTGGCCTCAAGAGATTTTTAGTATAGTCCTTTGTTTTTAAATTGTACTTTGTTTTAAACTTTAAAGTCCGAAATAACCACTCTGTTCTCCTAATATGAATGCTTCCTCAGCTAATATTTGTTATTTTTCACTCAGAGATTGGTGACCTGCAGGACCTGGAGACCCTCGACTTGGCTATGAACCAGCTGATGTCTCTTCCAGACCGCCTGCACCGCTGCCTCTCCCTGCAGAACCTCACAGTGGACCACAACCTTCTGAGTCATGTTCCCCGCCAGCTCTGCTGGCTGCACCGCCTCAACCAGCTCTCCATGGCGGCCAATCGCCTAACCTTCCTACCACTCGGTCAGTATGGTGCCGTGTCTGCGGTCGACTGCAGTGACCTGGATATCATGAGCGATGCATCGTTAATCGTCTGCCTGTTTTATAGATCTGGGCAGATCCCGAGAGCTGCAGTTTGTGTTTGTAGATAACAACGTGGATCTGAAAGGCCTTCCCTCCTACCTGTACAACAAGGTCATCGGCTGCAGCGGGTAACATCCTTAACACTGAGAGCAGTTATTTCAGAAGAGTATTTTAATGGGGTGTAGACAGCTTACTTGGATAACTGTTAAAATCACTAAGCTGAAGTGAAAAAACAAAAACACTCTGACATTACAGCAATTTTGATGCTTATGAGAGGGTTTAGTGTGACACCATCAGCCGATAATCAAAAATACCAACGAGTGCCTTTGGAGAAATTGAGTTTTCACTTCAGCGCAGCCTTTTTTATCTGAAAAAAAAAAAAAAAAAGATCTACACACAGTAGTTTGGTCAACATCTTTCTCTCATATTTCAAAGAATAAACTTCTAAGCCAATAATGTTACATTTCTGGTGTTTAATACGGCGCAAACCTCCCAAACACATGCATATCAAATGTGCAGAGTCTGCACTTTTTGGCATGATGTAATGGTAATTATCACTTCAAGTTCCCTCTAGTACAGCTGCTCACTCAGGTAACAACTTTACCTGTGGTGTGTGTGCAGGTGTGGCTTATCATCTCAAGCCCTGGAGGGGGGCAGCATGGGTGAGGTACTGACTGAGGCCCTGGTGGGGCTGCCGGCTGAAGTGAAGGTGATTGGCTCGCAGACGGATAACGTGGTGCCCCTGGAAGAGCTGGCTATGAGGACTATGCACCGCATCTACCATCACCGCCCAGCAGGTGGGGGCAGGCTGTAATTAGCCTAACTGGTTTCTGCAGCCTCTGAAAAATCACAGTCTTTTGGTCATCTCAGTTTAAAAAAAAAAAGTCTTAAATATGTTCAGATTTTCTGTCTGTCCTCAGTTTTATTTAGTTACTCCTTAATTTTCTAAATTTTATTTTTCAATTACCCTTCTTGCTGCCCTTTTGGAAGGAGTTTAATTGCCTAACATTCAGTCTTTTTTGACAAATTCATGAACGGTTCATCATAAAAGTTGCTCATCGCTATTTGTTCAGGGAATTGAAATAAAAAGCTTCTTGTCTCCATAACTAGCCGTCCAATGTTGTGTTTTCAGGCCTGAACTTGCTGCCTCCCATCATCCTCCCAAAGAGCCTGCTGGACCTGCTGCAGTTCCCTCTGGGTCACTGTCACCGTTGCAGCCAAGCCATGTTCACCATCATCTATCCCAAGCTTTTTCCTCTGCGTGACACGGCGCTGGCCGGAGTCCACCGCAGGTCAGAACAAACGTCCCCTTCTTTCTTTTTCTGTCCCGGTACTGTCCCTGCCTTATCTTGGGGATAAATGTTTTTAATTAAACTCGCTTCTTGTCTGCATTTCCACCCCTTCCTCTGCAGAACAACTGTGAGTTTTGTGGCCTACTGCTGCTCTAGTCACTGCCTCCGGACCTTTGATCTGCAGGGGTGACATCACTTCCCTCCTTTGCGATCTGTCCGCACTCATGAAGGTGACGGACGATATCCTGTCATTTGTGACGAGGCGTCCTGTGCAGGAACTCTGTTCATCATTACGACAAAAACAACCACACAGAAACTCTTGCCTTGCGACCGACAGACATACTGCTCCTCGGGTAACACTACAGCTCTTTGAACAAGGACTCAAAGAGCTCATGATGTTCTCATATATAACTGCAGAGAAGTAGAATATTCTTGTGTGTCTGTGGTTGAGGAGGGATTAATCGGGTTGGATCTGAGGGAACCACAACACCCCCCACTCACATCGGAGCACTTTTTAGAGCAAACACTTGGATTTTCGTGAAAGTTTTGAGTCATTTTTCACTAAGTTTCCTGTAGCAGGCACATTTATTTCTTTTTGAAGTATAACCGAATGCTGTGTGTTCTCAAGAATATTTGAAGGTTGTTATTTAAATTTATGTTTGATGTGTAATTTTAAAACAGCGAATATAAGGCTTTGTTCAGTTACCCAACAGAAGGCAAATACTCAGGTCTCAGTGCAGAAGTCTTGTATCCAATTATAAGGTGCAATGTTACATTCATACTCAAAATTATAGTGTCCAAAAAAAAAAAAAGCCAGTTAAAGTTACAAGACCAAACTGTTCCCTTTAAGTGTTTTTTTTTTTCTTCCCACTGGTTCTTCATTTGTTGCACAAGTTGCAGGATTTCTTATGGCTTTATTTGTTGCATCAAGTTTTTACAAGTTATCAACTTAAAAACAGTTTCCTTCCACCATCTAAAACATTAAAATATCTAATTTTACAAAACCTGCATGAACCAGAAAGCTAACACAAAATACAAAAAAAAAAAATAAAACGCAATGCTAGTTATTTCTACTCCACACACATTTTGAATTCAGTTTTTGGTGAAAACCGTGTGACTGTCTGGCTGCACTGACGCTTGGATGTTTTGAAGTTCATATCTGTTGTTTGTTTTGGCAGTAAATGTTGTCTGATCTTTGACTTCGAGTGAATTTGACTCAATTATTTGATCTGAGCTGAGAATTTACATTTCAGCATCGTAGAGAAGTTCGACTCTTTCCACGTTTTCCTGCTTAGTTCGAGCTCAAGAGGCAGCTCTAACCTCAGTGAAAGCTACATGTATTGATTCATGGTGGCCTAATGTGTATGCACACCACACTTTCCAAGAAAGAAATACGCACAGGCTCGTGGTTGTAATGTGAAATAAATTCAAGAGGCATGCTTAGTTTCATATGGCACTGCAGCAGCAGGTTTGAAGCCAATGGCTGTGTCTAAGCTGCAGTCCTGTACATTTGTTTGCGTCAGTGGGTCAGGAGAGGATAGCTGATTGCCTTCCTATCATTTAGGATAAAATCCCAAAAGAGATTCTGTTTAAAAAAAAAAACATCTATGGAGGGCCAGATCCAGGATTACCAGGAAAGCTTTTCTTAATTTTAAAATAATTCCTCATTTTTGACACAAAAAATATTTCTAGGTCAGAGGGCTCTGCTGCTCTTTAGATGGCAAACCCTCCAAAACCACAACAGCATGTGTTCCTGTGAAGCTAGAAGCAGTGCCTCCATCACCTGGAACAATGGCGTGTTCAGACAAATGATTCTCTGGTCGGTAGTCAGACTCTCTGACCTTCCTCACCACGACTCGGCTGGTTGCACATTTGCATCAACACACATTCACCCTGCAATCTTGTGTGAGACTTCAGGGAATGCACAACCTGCTGGCAATGTACCCAAATAAGAGTAATATGTGGTATGTTATTTCCATAATAAACACACAAGTCATTCAGCAAGGAGAAAGAAAATCATCTAAAGCTGTAAATGATTTTAGAAACTTGAACACTCATCCCAGGTTAGCAAAGTTGGTTGATCCCATGCTGGTTAATCTTCCAAATGATAAAACTAATTCTTCAAGCTCTTTCCACTTATCTGGTGAAGGTAAAATGCAGACATTAAATCTTTTCTGATCATTTATCCTGTTCTCTTAACCACATTTCTCCAGCACAGAGAAATGCAACATGTGGCTCCATTGCCACAAGTGTTTCTCTGAACCTTCCATAATAGCTCTTAGAATTAATGATAATAAATATTATAGGTAATATTTATAATTTTTTTGGCTAAAAATAATACACGTATAAATAAAATGGGGTTCTTTATAGGCTATCAACCAAATTCCTGCTGAATCATGTAAAGATTTGTGGCTCTAAGAATTTTTTTTTCTTTTTTTCTGGCCAAAAATGGCTCTTTGGATTGTAAAGGTTGCAGACACCTGATCTAGCTGGAAGAGAAATTTGATCTAATTTTACCTTTGTTTTGCTTTGTAACAAAATGTTCAGTGTTTAGTCATATCTGTACATAGAAACGAAGTAGAAGTATTGACCTAAACATAAGGATCCTAAAACATATTTTTATAAATGTTGTATAATTTTGGAGTGTGTTTATAAGTTAATGCTCTTATACACCAAAAGTTAGTTTTAGCTTAAAGATTACTTTTGTTGTCAGTGTGTGCACCGTGCTGTGCATGAATGTGCCCAGGACCCAAGGACACAAATCAGTCTTCATTTAATCAATGACAATTAAGTGAGATTCATTGTGCTCATCACTTGGGAGGGATCTCTTTTAATGGGTTTCTTCATGGGGCCGTTAACTTCAAGAAGACAAGGCTAATCCATCACGGGCAAAAAAACAGATTGGCTCAACTAACTGGATCTTCTGAGGAGGACAGTGATGGTGACAGAGGTAAGTGGAGGGATGGTGGGGTGGGGGAACGTCCTGCAGCAGTGATGAAAACACATTGTTTAAAGTCATCACACTGAAAAGTCCAATTGATTTTGTCAGCAAATGGATCTCAGACCTTGTTTCTGTATCACCATTTCCTTTCTCTTGCAATAACTTCTCAGTCTTTTTATTTTCAGGCACTCTGACCAGGCAATTCAAGCTGCTGAATTTTTTTAAAATTATTATTATTATTATTATTTAAATCTAGGAGCCACTGTGATAAATGTGGACCAAACTATGTTGATGCTTTGGAAGATTTATGCTCAGTTTTTACCCACAATATCCCAAAATAACATTTATTTGACCACCTGGAGTGCAATACTCCAGGTACTGCACTCAGTACCTGGAGTAACAAATAAGTTTTTTTTATTTTTATTTATTTGCTACTGGTGCTATTCCAATAATTTATCAAGCAGTAGATTTATTACATCACATTACCGGTCTGTACCCTGGTGCTAGGTGGAGGCAATATGTGGAACAATAAAGTAGGTCCACTTGATCTGCATCAAAAAGATGAAGATCTGGGCTAGACACATAGAAACTGATTACAATCTAATATTCTTATCGTAAAAAAATTAGACTATCATATTCAGCAACCAGCTTTTGTTATATAATATTACAACAAATAACAGCAAATAAGGAGAACAAACTCAACACTGAATTTGGTAATGAATGAATAAATGAATGAATAGCAACTTTTACCATCATGATCGTCATAGGGAAACAAATTAAATCTTGAACAATTGGTTTAGAGAAAGGAATTTCAACTTTTTTTCTTTCAGAAACCAGGAATCTAAATCTACTGATTATCTACTTTAAAATGTGATCTTTTCCAGCTCCAAAAAAAAGTCACGTAATTATCAACTTGAAGGTTGAGGTAGTTTAAAGAATCCTGTGGCATGCTATAAAAGACATAATGTAATGAAATGATGTATAAAAATGTAAGATTGCTTTTTTACTGTGGGATGTAATGTTCACTAAACTCATATAATGTGGGGGCTGCTGGAAGCCTTCTGTGGAGTCCAGAAATAGATGGCATCACCCCATCTTAAAACAGTTCTCATCAGCTTGTTCCTCTGTGTGTCACTTGAATACTATTTAAAATTCATGAATCTGATCGTATGAAGTCAAGGGCTCAAGGGGAAAACAGCTGTGCACACCCTGAGCAATCTCAGAAGGACAGGTAGGACCGTCCAGGTTCATGTTTATGGAAATGCAGACACAAGCTGCTGTAAAAATCAGCAGATATTAGCATGTTTCAACTTGCACATGAAAAGAGATGCAGCGAGATCACTGGATTGTCTGCATTTTAACGCCTCTCTTCAAATAGAAATCTTGTTGCTGTGGACGTGATGGTGGTTAAGTGTTTTTGCAGCTCTTGCACTGAGTAAAAAATGCACTGTGATGTTCTGAGTTGGAGTGGAAGAAAGCGAACAGATGGCAGAATATGTCCAAACTACTCCTCTTTTGAATGCACTCAGTACCTGTGTGCTCAGAGTGAAATGCTGGAGTGCATACTTTTCAGAAGGCTGAGTTCAGACAAAGAGAAAGAAGGTCAAGGATGTAAGAGGTGTGTGTGGAGAAACAAAGCGCTGGAGAAAACTGAAAACATCGCAGCCACTTGTCACTTCAACACTGAATCTTAAAGCAGAGCAGCTTTTGCATGTTTGCTTTTAAAATTTTCCTTGTTTAGATTTAACTCTTTTTGTTGAAAATCAATGCACGTTTTTTTTTTTTTTTTTTTTAACTCGGTGTGTTTAAGTCCTCTTAAAATCTGTCTACTAACCTGTCAGATTTACGATAATATACAAACATATCCAGTTTGCGTCCTGATCTTGTTTATAAATGACAGGGGAGAATCTGTTCACAGGAGGCAGAAAGCCAACATGGCTTTGAGTTGGGCTGAGATGCCCTACCTTTTATCCGCTGCTTCTGACGTCAGAGGGCGCGGCCATTTTGTGGGCAAATACGATTCAGGGAACCAGGAAATTAGGAGTCCGGCTCTTCAGATTAAAAGTCTATTATTAATTAAGAAATCGGAATTTTGATGCGAGTATTAAAGTAGCATGTTTTTTTCATAGGGATCATTTTATACAAAAAATAAAAATAATGTTGAATATTTGCATGTATTATATTTTGGTAAATATGTTTTAGATTTTTATGTATTTTTAATTTTATTTCCATGTTCTAAATCATATAATACAGCAACTGCCATCACTAATACTAGTAGTACTTTACCAATTATGAAACAAACATAAACCAAAAAGCTCCATTAGAAATATCAAGCTCAATTTTGAAGTACCTATTAAAAGTTTCCATACCAGCTCCTCCTCATTTCCGAAAAAAAGTCTCATCACAACAACAAACTTTTATCTGTTTTAAGATTTTAGGTGACAGAAGAACACAAAGTAGTGCCCAATTGTTAAGTGGAAGATAATTTCCTTTCTTATCACTAAAAGTTTGAAAAGAATGCTGCACAATTTTATTCAGCTCTACAGATGCAATGCTTTGTTAAACATTGAGTCTGTAAATCAAATATCCTTTGTTTTGAACAATTTCATGTCAACTCTAGTTGTATCTTTAAGACCATTGCACTGCTGGAAAGTAACCCAGCCTCCTCTTAAAACCCCAGTTCTCATTCTTTTGCAGCCTTCAGGATTGCATTATCTTTAGCTCCATCTATCTCTCCATCACCTCTCTAATAGCGTTATGCTTTCTAATAATCTTCTCCCTGACCTGCTTTGAGTGTTTCTTGGATACTGTTTGCTCATTCATGTTTTCTAAGAAACCTGTTATACCTTCACAGAAGAGATCTATTTATACTGAAATAAAAAAAATGTAGGCCTTTTTTACTTAATTTGTTGCACTGAAGGTGTTTTTGAGTGTGTGTGTGTGTGTGTGTGTGTGTGTGTAGGTGTGTGTGTGTGTGTGTGTGCTAAAAGTACTGCTACTGCAAGGCCTAAAACACCTCGAAAAGGACTGAGAAATATAGTTTTTACTCATGACTCCAGTGCTGATTTTATTTCGCAAAGGCCAAACCGGAAGTTCCTCTGTATAAATCCGCCAGGCGTAGCGCGGTGGTTAGGGGGAGGGGGGCAGGGTAGTGTGTTTCCACCGAGGTTAGTCCTTTAAACCGAGCTTTGGAGCGGACAGACATTTTCATCCTGTCCACACTCACACTCACCGCAAAACAACAAGGGAAAGACGAGAGAAAGAAAGTTAAGCAGGTAAGTTTGACTCTGTCCTTCTTCCCCCTCTTAATTTTGACATTTAAATATAACCGCACCGATAAAAGTTTAAAGAAGTGTTCATAGATGTGCGCTTCATAAGTTCGCTAGTAGCTGCTTTTTTATCAGAAGGACGTGTGAATTGTGACAATTCATCTTTTTCGTGAGTAGTGCCGCGTTTCAAGACCTCTTCGAGATTTCTTTCTATTTCTTTTTTTTATTTTTATATCTTTTTATTTTTATTTATTCGTTTGTTTTTACATAAATCACATTTAGTGACACCCTAAAGGACAAATTATGATACAGCTCCTTTAATATTGCTGTTGTGAAATTTTTACTTAATCCCACTTTGTGTGTGAAATTCATTGGGACTGACTGTCTGTTGCGAGGACTGTAGAGAGGTGGGGAGAGCGAATCTGGTTCAGCACCCTGGACAGCTCCGACGTGCTCAGCTGAACTACAGGCTGCGCTGACGCTCCACGTTTACAGTCAGAAAACACGGACAGTGGTGCTTCACCTCTGAGGTTTCCTCACCTTGATGAAGAAAATCCATCTCCCTCTAATTTCTGGTGTAAATCCTGAAAGAAAAATATGTCAGTTAAACAAAACAATTGCCATAAGATTGAAAACATGTGCCTTAACTACATGTTTTCAATTGTTTTTAATTGTTCATGAATGAGAAAGAGATGTTAGGGAAATGTTATTTCCCAATGTTTTCTCAGTTTGTCAGATTTAGATTAAAACTGGGCAATAGTTGTATGCCAGCATGTGCAACATTGCATTCACAAAGGTCTGCTTCGTTGCTGTGTTTGTTGGGTTATCAGGTTTCAGCCGCTATGCGTTAAAACCCTGTTTGCCATCTAGTGTCATTTGGCCAGTTGGATGATGTTTCACTGTTTGTCACCACATCTGATTCAGATCTCAGTACCCAAGATCCCACAGCTCATGGAGAGTGGTGAGGACAAAAGAAAGAAAAAAATCCGATGAAAATATGGGCTAATTGCGATCAATGTCACCAATATTCACAAGTATTAGGTAAACCAATGTCACGTTTTATCTAATATCATGCAACACTGCAAATAATTTTGAATAATTAGCAGGATGTGCCTTTGATTTATTATTTTTTCCACAACATTTACTGAGAGCATATGATAAACAATTGACACTATTCTTTTCCTGTGTTGTTGTGGTGAAAAGCGTGTCACCGTCGATGTCACTTTATTTTTAAATCAACTTTTTTGATGGTAATTAGAGATTCCAGTCCATTCTAAGAGACAGATTCAAGTTCCTGAGCAAGCATGTTGTGAACAATAGAAATTAAAGACTTTCTTTTTCCGGTTATAAACCTTCGGTGGCTGACAGAAAATAAAGCCGCACTTCACCAAGAGAATTTTTATGGTGCAAGAAATATGGATTTAGGGACATCAGTATCTCCTGAGCCTCATCCAGCTAATCAGAGAACTGCTGAATTAGAATAATACATTTTGACTTAGTCAGAAAAACCCCATTAAAGCAGAACATTTCTTCTTCCATTGAGCTTTGATCAAGGTTGAAAAACTAGAAGAAGCAAAACTGAAGCAGTGAATTAAACAAGATGATTCACAGCTTCGAAAATGTCCCTAACTTATCATGGACAACAACTTTCTTTGAACATGGGTTCACCAGAGCATCAGATAATCTTCAACTGTAAGCAAGAACATCACAGATTTCCCTGGTTTGTTCCTGTTTCTTTCTGATGAAGACATGCAGTAGAAAGCTATCATCTCTAAAGCTGTGAAGTTACACAAACACAGAGTTATGCTCAGCCTCACTCAGATAAATGCTGCCAACGGTTGTGAAGAACAAGTTTAAACTTTTACTACTTAAAAAAGCATGCCGGCCATCCCTGTTTCCTGTTCTGCGTCTGGACTCGTGGTAATACCAGAGAGGATGTAAGGCTCAGGCTGAGTGTTAAGCAGGTCAGCTGCGCATTCCTTTGGCAGCCTGGTGATGTTTGTAGCCAGGAGTAAACAAGTAGATATTTCAATTAGGACAGGAAATGAACACCCACACACAGAGTAAAGAAGGAGTCTGACTTACAAGCAACAGAACTGTAACATTGATCAACAATGCTCAGCTGGCATTATCATACCAAAATAAATCAGTTTCATAATATATAAAGAAAAAAAAAACAGTCTGAAAGATGTTTGCTTTACTAATCCATTGATTAATCTACATCACATAAAAGAAGCAAAGACGAATTTTATATATTTGACAAGATTTATGCAGCGTCGGCTCAAAAATGATGAGGCTTCAATTACAGAACAAACATGCTAGCACTGACTCTATTTCACTCACTCCTTAATACAGCCCAAAGTTGAAGTTGATAGCTGGAGAATTAAATGCTAAAGATAAAAATTAAATGAAAGTCTTAAGATTTCCTCAAAGTTTACAGTGCAAAATACAAAATCTCAAGTATTTTGTTTCTAGTTTCTAGTTCAACTATCACTAGAAACAAGACAAAACCAACTTGCAACATCTTTTCAGCAAGATATAGGAGCTTGTTTTAAGAAAATGATTCCTTAATGTTGATTTTAAATAAGTACCAGTTCCACTGGGAGATTTTCACTTATGACATGACATTTCCCCCATGTTTCAAGTGAAATAATCTGCCAGTGGAACTGGTACTTTTTTAAAATCAACATTAAGGAATCATTTTCTTAAAACAAGCTCCTATATCTTGCTCAAGCATTACTTTAGTTTGTCTTATTTCAAGTGTACAGTACTTAGATATCTGTACTAGAAAATAGACCAAAAGTACATGGTAAGATTTAGTGTTTTTGCAGTGCAGGAGTTTACGGAATGGGATTGTGCTTACTAATATGAATGTGTGAGCGTTTGTAAGAGCGAATGGGTGAATGACTCTAGTGTAAAGCGCTTTGAGTGGTCAAAAATGATCGGATAAAGCGCTATATAAGTTCAGTCCATTTACCATTTACCATTTACCATTTAGTTTTCTACAATAAGTTCTATAGAACAAAAGGGGGAGAATGAAACCAACGTTGAATCACCAGCTGTCAATACTAGAGCCACCAAAGAACTGACTTGTTTTGGATCATACAAGGCTGTTGAATTTCTCAGAACAAACTTGAATTTTTCCTCTGGGATTCTGTCACCTTCTTCCCTCTCTTGGCTGGAGAAATACCCAGAGACTGGCAGCTGTCGGTTCTGGCTCAGCTCATTGAATATCTTGATGATTCTCCATGTTAAACAGAGAACCGTGTTAGACACAAAGAAAGATATTTTGCTAAAGAAAGTTACCAAATGATCCAGAGAATGTTGTAAACCATTTGATGTTAATGAAAGTATTAATTGTAACCAAGTAAGACAGGGTGATCAGTCCTCCTCTGACCCAGTGAGACTGAGCCTCCAGAGGAGGAGGACTTCAGGAAACATGAACTAAGTCGTGTTACACCTGAGGAAACATGGATTTTATTCATAGACTAGAGAAAGTCAAAAAATGTAATCAAATCTTCATTGCAGATGAAGTACAATCTCAGAGCTGGAGTTATTTTTACACAGAAAGTTGGAAACATGGAATTATCCAGGATTTAAATAAGTCGTACAAATTTAACGCTGTGATTAACTGTGTATTCTGAGTTAGCAAAACAACATAACTTACAAAATCGTTCATATTTTGGAGATTTAGTAAGACTGATTTTAAAAGGTCCACCAAGAACATTTTGAAGAGCGCTAGAGGAAAACAGTCATTGTAGGTGACCCATGCAATTTGACCTGCTCTGTGCACCGTGGAATATTTTCAGTTAGATTGCTATAAACATTCCCAACGTTTTGCGGAGAAGCTGTAACTTTTCATCTTATTCTTTCAATTTGAAATGTTGTGATGAAGAAGAAACCAGGCTGCACATAAAATCAGCTTCCTGGTGGGAAAATTGTACCTGCTGTCATCACACATAAGAACCCCTTTAACACCACCTTCTCCTCTTCCTCCTCTTCCTCCTCCATCACTCCACCAAAAGCAAAAGGCGAGAAATTACCACCAGGCTCCAGTCCAATACTGCTACATCTGTTAAAAATAAGCATTATACACACAAGGACACGTTCTCCTGTCACCTCAGTGGATTAATCACATTTTCATGTTGCTCACCTGTGAGAGTCGAACATTTAAAGCTCACATTTTTCCGTCAGGATGCAATAGTTGCAGTGGATGGCCTGATTTTTGTCAGAATAAATTTGCCAGTCATTTGTTTTATAATTTGAGACCTTCTTTTTCATTTTTAAATGTTATGACACAGTGTTTCACACTGACCTTTGTTTTTGTTTTCGTTTTTTTCAACTCTGTGTTAACATATCTGTGCATTTGGTTGCTTGGACGTTATTGCAATGCTTCTCAGTTGATCCTAAGCGTCAACAGGCGACACTGTGAAGATGCTTCTTGCAACATTTGAGTGTTTCATGTGACAGGGAGTAAAATACATACATTTGTTGAACATGAGGGATCCACACAATGCTCTCTGGTGAAAAGCCCTGCATGTTCTTCCATTTTCTTTCATTTCACACCTCTTGTCCTCTGCGAGCTGAAGTGGCAACTGTGTTCAGAGCTTTTTCTCTGTATTACCAACCCCTCTTTCTTTTCACACACAAACAAATCCCCCCTTCAAACACACACAAAATGTACTCCAACTGATGGAGCAAATAATGCTCCATCAGCCTGTAATTTCTAAGTTCCCTGAAATTGTGACATGATCTCCTCTTATTGATCAGGATGAAGCGGCAGAGCCGAAGTAACCTGATTCTTTGCTTCCTGCTCTAGAAATGCTCCTGTGTTACCTTGAAGGCAAGGTTATTGACTTCAGGGCAAGAAGAATAGGCAAATAATTCCCATTTGGGAAGAATTTATGAACCTGTTTTAGACAGAAATATGTTTATCATGAGAGAATCAATGTATTTAATCCATACAGTTGTCCTGATTTTTGTGCATAAAAAGTATTCTGCTTTTTACAATTTAAACTTTTTTTTAATCAGTCAGTTGCTTCAGATTATCAAAGAAATATTAATATCAGATAAGAATAAACTTAACAAATACAAAAAGCAGTAATTACATTATAATTACATAAGCAGGGGGAAGAAGCGATCATAACTAACCTTCCTCCCATTACATCCACCATACAATTCTGAGTAAAAGAACATTGTATTAACAGTACACAAAAACACACACATGCAGACATTTGGGGATTTTTTGTCACCTTCGGACCCGATAACTTGTCATAATTGATGAAATCATGAATTTTGTAATAAAACAACTTTAATGTTTTGGAATGGCCTTGTCAAAATTCAGTTCTAAATGTTTAACACTGGAAAGCCCTGCAATGTTTCTGCAAAAATGAGTATCTCAAATTCCTCCACAGTGCTTTAAGACTCTTTTTCCCAATTATTGTAAAAGCCAGATGACAATTTTTTCCAATAAGCAAGTTCAAGCAGAAGTTAATTAGATTTTCATGTAGGGTCAGCTTGATTTGGACACCTTCTTCCACCCATATAAAAGAAACTTCTCATTTTTAGCCAAACTTAATTTATAACCACTTTGGAAAACGGCAAACATTGAGCAAATGCTAAACATAAATGTGTAAAAAGAGTAAAACACACAACAAAAATTTTACTGAAATTTGTTTTGTCATCTGAAACATTTAATTGGCACCAAGAAGAGTCACTTTTTTATTGCTCTGCCTCTCCCTTTGAAAAGACGGTGCATGCAGACATGCATAATTGACAACCATGTAAAGAGCAGCATGTTGACAGGTGTCATCTTGAATGTGTGCATGCTATAGCAGAGAGCTGTAGGTCTGTGTGTGATTTGACCTAGAGATGGTTACAGAAAAGGGAAAGATGTTTGATAGAACGTGAAGAGAAAGAGTAGTTCATGGGTTATGCAAGTATTTTCATGCCTGTGTGTGTATTCCGTGTGACGACAGATTAATCCAGTGGGTTTTATCCTCTGTGAATGGGACAGTGGGACTTTGCCGTGATTATCCCTGCAGGCCTTGAATGATTGCTTTGAATCTCCTTTGCTTCCCACATTATCATGTTTGCCTGCCTGCACACAGTTCAGTCTTTCTGCTTTATAGGTAGCATGCTGACAGACTCACTTTAATTGACCAATCATGAAATTAAAGACGAAGACTCTTAGTGGCAGCTATAAATACTTGTTTTTGTCAAAAGATATAATTAGCCTTTTGGAAATCAATTAAAAAGTGCCAAAAATTAAGGTTTTCATCTGCATGAGCACTCATCTCTACAGAACTTTATTTTCTGCCAGTTTCTTTAATCTGCTTGTCTTAACTATCGCCTGTCTGTGGTAGCTTTCCGCCTGTCTCTCTTTTGGATTATATAATGAATAAATGCCGGAAATACAATCTGCTCAAATGAGACAAAACATCGCTGACTGCTGGGAAACTGCTGTCTGGTTTTTTTTTGCGTTTTGGGAGTTTTCATTCAGTGGGAGAACTTCTATGTCTTTGTTGCTGAGTTGTTTTTCTAAAACCTGAAAAATAGAATGTTTTGTTTAATTTCTTTCAAGTTAAAAAAAAAATCGTGTGCACTCTTGTTTTGACATGTGTAAAAAAAAACTTGAAAACTTTTATTTTTACTAAAGTAAGTTACTCCATATCTCATCTGTAATTTTCCACAGCAGATTTCTCTCTGTGTGTCCCTCCTGCCTCTCCATAGGGAACGCTTTAATTCATTGAGGCCATATTGTCGCAGCAGGCGCTGCTGTCGGCAGGAAATCGCCTTGTTCCTCTCACACTCAAACGTTGTGCTTAACCCGAGTGGAAATCAGGAAGTTTGATTTTGATACAGAGCAGTATTAAAATTAAACACTGCCTATTAAAATAGTTGAAAAAAATACTTAAATAAAATTTATACAATTTTTAGAAATATTAGTTTAAGCTTTTTGGTCTGCACAGTAATGTCAAACTGTACAACTGGAAAATGCGATGCATGTTTGTATAAGTCTACAAGAAGCATGTAGTTTAATAGCTGTCGTTTCAAAACAGTGTTGTCCTAAAAGACTCATGCTATTACTTTTGAGTTTTTTTGACAATATGCGCAAACAACAAAAATTGTTTTTCTCGTAAGCAAGGGAAAAGTGCACAAGCCTCTAACTACTCAGCTGACAGGCAGTGTGCAGAAGTAGGTGAAGGAGGTGGAGTAATGTATTATATACTGCAATAGCTTCAGGATTTTGTCTAGCATCTCATGAAAAGCATTTTCAACTATGATGGAATGAAATGTTTGTCTGTACGATGGGATTGTTTTGGACTGATTTGGATATATGTTTCTGGACGTGAATTGTTTTGTCTTTCAAAGGGTCTTGTAAAATCCTTTAAAATAACATTTACTGTAAATTGAAGGTGAAAAAAATAAACCCAATTTAACCTTATAAAAACACATGAACTATAAGACAAAAAAAGTTTAGAAATTGATACTTTGGTTGACTATGTTTTGAAGGAAATGTGTAAAAACTGCCTCGCTGCTTTAATTTTTAATATTCCAGAGAGTAAAGATTGATCATAGCAGACTATTTAATGAACTCAAGAATGTTTTATTCATTGCATTCTTACAAATTTAAACATTTTTCTGACCATTTTGCTGTTTCAATAAATCTACCTGTTATGTGAGTAAAAGAAGCTAGTCCAAGCTTTTCTGTCTATACGACTGGAGCTGCATAATATATCATCAGTGAGGCAGAAAGTGGTGGGTGAATGGTCTGAATAGTTTAGCCCTCAGGCTCTCCTCTTGCTCTCTGCCCGGGTCAGATCTTGGTATATTTACAGAGTATAGGTCAACAGTGTGTTTGCTCTGGGGGTTTGGTTGTTATAATTAGAAAACTGCAACATATAACTATTTAACCATAGTAAAAAATGTTATGAACGCTACATCCCCTCTGTGTGAACCCAACTTGACATTGTAGTAACAACTGTGCAAGAAATCCTGGGATGTATGTGTATGCTTAAGGATTTTACATGTGTATATGAGCCACGCTAGCCTCTCTAATCTCTCTGAAAATGAAAATGTATTATGTTGGTAAAAGGAACAATATGTTTTTTTATTTTTTATTTTTTTTATTTTTGAAAAGATCAAAGTTGCTGTAAAATAAGCATTTCATACAGAAATATCAGATATATTTGGTGGAAATTTTCTCAAGGAGATTGGGTCATCACTAGTTGTTTTTCACAAAGTTATTTAAGTGTTTTTAGTACTCAAAGTGATTTACTGCTGCTTATCTAACATGAAAATCTGGGAAATGGTGAAACTATAAAATGTTGATGCTAGTTTATCTGATGAAAATTATTCACATTCCTTGAACTTTTTCACATTTTTGTGCATTATAACCATATAGTTTTTTGCTGCTTCAGGAGCAACCTAAAGCAGTGCTTAAAAGTAAAGAGGAGCTTTTAATTTAGCTGGGAGACAATGTAAAAGAAATCTCAAGCAAATGATCAAATGTTTCCATGTCATGTTTATATCGTGGATGTCACTTTTTTATTTTTAGATTGCATAATCACTATGTCAACATATTTCTTTAATAATTCAGTACAAACCATCAGACATATACCATCAGAACAATCTGGAATAAACAAATCACTGTTAATGTTGGCTCAGTTTTACCCAAAGAATAATAAACCAAAAGACTCCTGTGTTGTGTTAAGTTGCTGGTCCCACCCAGTGTCTTTGTGCAGAAGCATTACCCTTCATAGAACCCTTGTTATTAATAGCCTGACATGGTGGGTCTGTGGACAATGTGACTTTCACTTAAGGGGACACAGAGGAGAAGTTAAGAAAAGCTGTCTATTCAATTTTAGATTCACAAGTTGTCAGTTTTAATTTGTTACCTTACATTTTCTTTTGAATAAATTATGAGGTAATTGGCCTGCTGTGCCAATCAAATAAATAATACAGATGCTTCTCAATGCTTAAATACTATATTTATGTCTCATTCACTTCTTTTATTTTTCTTTCACAATGTCACAGCAAAGTTGAATGTTTCCCTTTTCAGAAAGCCAGTTGCATTAGTTCACTCTGTGCCATGCAATTGTGCTAGAAATAAATTTACATGCAGTTAGACTAAGAAAGCAATACCAGAAAAATCAATACTAATTTCAACTCACGCTGTGCTTTCCGACTCATTTCCCTCTGCACCTGGAAAAGATCGGTAGAAACAGACAAATATGCAGCAGCTTCCCTAAAAGTCACCAGATTTAGGTTAGCGCCTCTGTAAACCCATGAGGTACATGCAGCCAAACAACTGAAAACCTGACCTGGTTTCCGTGACTGTGAGATTCAGAGCAGCCACACTGTCCTGATGTCCCATTTCCTTCACAAACACTGTTTATCTGGGATGAACACGCTTCCTGATTGATAGCAGCCTTTTCATTGCAGAGGCGAGTCAGTTTATCATGACAGAATTAGGGATAATTAACATGGCTCTTTTCTTCCTTTCAGTCCTGCATCCCTGCCGAGCTGCAGGTAGCGCCAGCTGTAGCTGCAGCTACTCTGTAGATCAATGCAGACAAATACAGCTTGAAAAGGATTTTTTGGAGGGTTTGCAAAGAAAATAATTCACAGTTAGCATTTGTCTTCTAGTTATGTTGATGTGTGGAAACACGCAAAACAGTTTATGTTTGAGATAGAGTTCACATGACCGCAGTTAACAAGGGCCTGGTTGTTTTCATTCAAACACTGATTTTTTATAGATATCTTGTGTATGTTTCTTTTTTTTCATTATCCTTATTTTTCCCAGGGGCTTTTGCCCAATAAACCTTATGCAAAAAGACATGATAAACCAATTTCTTGAGTTTAAGCTTTTCAACCTCAGTCAGATAATTTGAGTTCATTCTACATTTTCTCATTGCTTAGTCTAGACATAAAACTGTTTTAATTTTTTTTTTTTTTTCAGAGAGGCTCTTGCATGTCTAGGAGCTAAATTTAAATTGTAAACTTTACAAGCAACTATTATATCTGTTCTTCACAAATTAAATAATCAGTGTTTTTTTATTTTTCAATTATAAATTGATCTATTGTTTTTTTTTTTTTTAGGTAAATCTACTAACTTTCAGAACTTTGAAACATATATTTTTTCAAAGTTCATGTAACTGTGTAGCAGACACCTGACAGGAGCCGGACAGAACTGATGTTTGTTTCACACCCGGCTGCAGGTTGCAGACAGCAGTGTGAGGTTAGACAGTTGTAACTTTTCTTAAAAAGTTTCAGAAACTTAAAAAAGGTGAATTAATTAAAAAAAAAAAACATGCATGAGATAACACTATTTACGTACAATTACTATAATTTATGAATTTCATTATGTCAACTAGCTGTAGTAACCCTAATTGCTTTGTGGAAAAGACTTGAAACAATCTGTGGTTTCAGACAGTGATGCATGTCAGTAAAAAATTAATTTTTACTGCCTTTTGCTTATAGGCAATAAAATGAAGATTAAAATAAATAAAACCTTCAATTTAGAACATAGTTCAGGTTTTATCAGACACTAGGACTGTAAGGCCATTTCAATGTGCCATTCAACACACTTATTTAAGGGTAATTGTTTGCTTTGTCTGCTTACATGCTGGTGAAACCAGGCTGGCAGAATCCATCAGTCCAACCCCTGCTTTGCTTTTAAGAATCTTCTTAAAATTTTGTGCATAACAAGCTAGTAGTAATAAAGTAGTTGCCTGGCAGAGTCAGACTGTCTGATAAAGACAGGTGTAAATAATAATGCTTGTGAAAATGAACTCTTTTTACCCAAATTCACAAGGAGAGACAACAAAACAGCAGGCTAAATTTGGAAATGTAGATGAGACTTTAATCTTGTTCTGAAGAAACTGCCAAACCAGTTTAAATTTTTCAGTTCTACAGCTTTTAGGATTAATGCTATTAATATTTCAATCAATAATTCATTGTTGCCCTTTTAGTGTCTCTAGTGTCTCTCTGACTCTATCTGCTGTTATGATTGGGTTTGTTGCTCATCCCTGCTCCATATCTGGCCCAGTTTCCAAGAACAAACCAACACCAGCTGCGCTCAGCCACAAGTGGAGTCACTACTGTGCATATTTGTCAGATAGTGATGAAGAAACAGACTTTTATGTAAGTTAATAGGAAACATTTCAACTGAAGTCTTTCATAATATACAGTAATGCAGGCAATATATTTATAGACAGAAACGGCATGGAAATCAGATGAAGAAGAGACAAGAAGGCAGGAGATAAAGTCAGGAGAGATAAAGAGAGAGAGAGAATGCTCACCAGAGAGAGAGAGAGAGAGGGAGGGAAGAGAAAACAGTGGAGACTAAATCCTCTTTCCCTGCTGACTTTAATCTCTCCATGGGCTGAGCCTGGCAGTACAGTCCTTCCAGCAGCTGTCATTCAAGACAAGTGATGGCTAGCAGGGCCCAGGTGGGGGATGGGGACACTCGGACCCTGCTGTATGTCAGCTTTTACTGCAGACGCATGTTTGGATGTGAAGCATGTGTAGCATGTTAAAGAGGAAGGGACTTTACGATTCAAAAATGATGTCAAAGGGATGGCAAAAGAAAAGAACACTGAGAAATGGATGTGAATCTGAAATTGAAATTTGAATGAGCTTAATCAGAAATACTTGAAAATATTAAAACCTTATTCTTTTGCTGCCATTCTCTAATCTATCTTCTTGCCCATTTTGTCAGGAGTTAAAACATTATCTCTCCACTGGATTGGTATTTTGTCTCTGGCTCTTTATTCTGTGCTGAGTAGTCATTTTATACTTTTTGTGCTGTATTTTGAAGATCTTAGGATAGTGTTTTAAATAAGTGTATGTTGGTAATGTATTCTTTTCACTTTGTTTTTTGCTTTGGATTCTCTTCACATTTTTACATGTCAAAATTAACATATTGTCACTACAACAATAAAAAAACCTGCTACTAACTAGGATTGCTGCAAACTACAGTCTTAAAGCGAATCATTATGAATGACATGAGCTGTTTCAGGACTAAAGGAGGATTTTAGTCAACTAAAAATTAATGCAAATTTGTGCAAACTTGTAAAAGGGAAGAATATCTTTATTTTAGTTTGAATAAACTGAAGAATCTAACTGAGAATAAACACTGAAATCTGACTGGAAATAAGAACCTGTGCTGAGGGTGTGTGAGTTGACAGGAAACGGTGTAACAGCTAAGAGAAAATCAATCAGCATTGGATCAATAACAGCAGATCAGTGGGAGGATGCACACAGTGAGGAGCATCAGGAGATTGAGTATCTGAGAGAGCAGATACTCAATCTGGTAAAAAGAGATGACTAACAACTTGGTTTAGATTAAGCTGGACCTGAAACATTAATTCATGTTTCACCAGATTTGACTTGTTTTGCGTGAATACAGTGATATGAGACAGCAAAACTATCATCAAAGTTGCATTTTTTGTGATCATTTACTACCACTTAGTTACCTTCCTCTTATAAATGGATGGACTTGTTACTGTAATATTCTGCCTGATGTGGTTTTACTGCTTCAACTGTAACAATGCAAAGGAAAACAATGTTACAATGAGTTAATTCCATTACCATCACAGCATCATTACCCATAATGTGGTAATGAAGAGTTTCATTATTATATAATTGCAAAATGATATTGCTTAGTGTTTGTCATAGCTTCTCTGGCATTCATATGAGCACAATTATTTTTTATTTATTTCCATTGCCTTCATTGTATACAAGCTATCATATATTGGCAGAAATACAGGAAAATATCACAGTTGAAATATTTGTATATATACATACGTTGGTATATTCTAAGACCTTTAAAAAGCAGGACAACACAAGATCTTAAAAGACAACCTTACCCTTTGGAAACATCCAGGAATTAGACAAACATAAGAAGCAGCATATGCAGAATTAAATGAATCAGTCTTATTATTACTTACATTAAAAGCAAACACCTTATTTGCAGAAGTAGCATGGATAAAAAATAGCATTTATAAACGTTCTTGAATTCAAGTCAAAGCTTCAAACAGTGGTAATACAAAGGCTGGATTAACAGCATCTGAAAAATTAAACTTCTTTTGTTTGAGCACATTAAATTAATCATTACTTAGTTAATACATAATAACTATTAAAAATGGTAGTCGGAGGAATGTGCAATATCCCCTTAAGAACATTGATATTAATATATTAGCCAGTTCTTCTACTTAAACTTGTTAAATTACCACTTATAAATACAACATTTTCATAATAAACAAACATTTTGCAATTGGATTACATAGAAAACAGACAGAAATTTGCATGAGTTGGATTACTAAGCACTTCACGTTTGTTGTTGCAATATTTTATTGCTTGTAGTTTATTTTACTTTTGAAAATGTGGTTATCTTATGAATTACTTTCCAATAATGTCATCCAGCACTTTAAGCTTGTCTGGAACTCTGCTGGTGTTTACTTGTTATGGAATATAAAATTATCTATTAAATCACTATAATTGGACACATGTACAACAGTGACGCTCTTCGTCTCATAATTGCAAGTTCATTTGTGGTGTAATAAAAAGCATCTGGTCCTGCCAAACAGGCAACAGTTTGTCAGGATGAACTGTTAATCAACCACCTTTAAATCCTTCTCCTTATTACTCGCCTGCTTGTGTGTTATTAATCCGTTTGGTCCAGTTTTTCCCTCACCACGTTTGCGTGTTGTTGCATTCATAGACACACAAAAGAGCCTCAGATATTAAAATAGTGCATTAATTTGCTCAGGTGTGGCTCTCTCCTGCTCAGCTTGTGGTTACCTTCAGTGCTGCCAATATATGAACTCACTGAAAGAATTACATAAGTAGTCAAATAACTAGAAGGTAAAATGCCAACATAAATATTTAGAAGGTAAAATGCCAACATAAATATTTCCATATATGGAACATTAATGTTCCATATATGACGAGATGGAACATGAATGTAGGAGAGGAGCACTTTAGATGGGCATTTTTTTTTTCCCCAACTCTCCCCTCCATCTTTCTTCCCTGTCACAAGTTCAATTATTAACTGGTGTGACGACTCCGCGGGGAAGGAGGAAAGAGTAATAAGGACAGAAGGTGAGACAGAGCAAGGAGATAGTTTATCAAACATCCAGCTGTGACTCTAACTGACCTTGTCTGCTCACCTCAGAGATCTACTGACTGACAGATAAACTTGGGTGATGAACCGGAAACTAACGCCCAAGTCTCAAAAACTCGCAAACTATCACAATTGACAAGCTGCTTTTTCTGTTTGTCTCTCTAAAATTTGTTTGCATAATTTTATGCCAGTGGCATTTTACATTACAAAATGGTTCCCTTTTTAAATTTTGCCAAGTCTGGCAAAGAAAAAAAAAAAAAAACCTCAACACATTCCCTGACAGACTCTAGAAAGCAGACGACTCTTAGTCGCTTTTATACACTCTATCATGAAGTAGATTAGATTACATAAAGCTTTAATGAGTCCCGAGCTGCAAGCTGCTGGGTGGTTAAATTTAAATCAAGTGACACAGGAACAGAAATTCTCTAGCATGAGTTCAGCTATTGAAACTAAAATGCATTATACTCCCAAATGAGCTCTGATTGGAGCAGATCCCATTATTTGTCTTGTTGAAGTCTTAATTATTGAGTGAGACAGATGCAGAGTGTGAGGCAGACTGGAAGAATCAGAGTAGAGTTGGTTTCTTTTCAGCCTTTGTTGCCTCCATTTTGAACTCCATGTCTCTCCTTCAAACTAGAGAGTAACAAGCACATCCATTTTTCATGGAGTGCACCACCAATGAATCTGTGCATGGGTATGCACATGACTACAGTAAAAATAGATTCATGTCTCTTTTTAGTAGTCAATCCTCTTCACATTTTTTCTTGTTCATTTTGATACTCTTCAGTTTATATTCGATGCCTGGACAATTGTGTTTATATTATATAACATACAGTTAAAACCACATATTTATACTCACTGTTCATTTCTTCCCCGCCTTGTCTGATATTAAATATGGCTAAATGTTTCCTGCATTAGGTCAGTTATGATTACCAAATTTATCTCTATTTGATCAATGCTAGAATATTTTCGGAAAAATAAGAGTGGTCCCACATTTATCTCTTTGGACTAAACGAAACTGGTAATGACTGGAGACTCATTTCCTGTGAGTCCTGTACCAACTTTGGCTAAAAGATCACTCAGTGAAGGAGTCATTACTCTCAATGCAATATTAAAAGCAGGAGTAAAGTTTACAAATGCAACTAGAGACAAAGAACTTAATTTTTGGACAAACATCTTGTCATCTGCTGAAGTTTAAATTGAAAGTGTTTGAGTCTAAAGACCATTGTTACATTTCAGGGGAGAAAAGAAGAAGAAGAAGATTGCAAAACTGTGAAAATCATCCCAGCTCAAAGCATTTGGGTGGCAGTATCATTTATGGTTGTGTTTTGCTATTGGTTCACTTCACAAAATAGATTGCATCATGAAGAAAGAACATTATATGGAAATGAATGACTCTTCCGAATGGACAAGACCCCAGGCTTATAGTCAAAAAAATTACAACAAAGTCAGTGTTTTAGAGTGGAAATCACAACGTTCTGATATCGGTCCCGTTAAAAATGTACAAGCAAAGCAGCCAATAAACACCACTCAGTTACATCAGGTTTTTTTTCAGGAATGGTCTAAACTTCAGAAAACTATTATGAAAAGTTCTTGGATGGAAGCCCAAAACATTTGACCAGAGGTCACACAGTTTAAAAAGCAATTCTACCTAAAACTGAGGACATATGTAGACTTCTGAATTTGAAAAAAAGGCTAACAAATAATTTTGGTAATCTTTACTGAACTTAATCAGGAAAAGTCTATTTTTATTTAAAGTCAGATAATGAGAAAAAACAGCTATGGATCCTTCTGTACACTTTATTTAAATATATTGTTTCTTCTTCTGTATGAAGCACAAGGTTGCTGTATGTTGCTGCGTGTTACACAGTGAAATATTTATATTGTCAACATTTCACTTCAAGGTTCAAAACTTAATTTGCTGACTTAAATGTTTGCCTGAGGGACACTTTGGAAAGACAAATTGCTACAAGTTGTGTGTATCTGAAAGTTTAGAGATTGGGAATTGTTTCCTTGAGGTGTTCGTCTTCCTCACCTCTTTATTTCCTAAAAAAAAAATAAAATGAAATATTATTTGCATCTTGACTTTGACATCCACTTTGGTGTTTTTATTTCTAAGACAGCCATCAGTCTTTGTAAGTTGAGTTTGAGTGTGCTTTGTCGTTCAGGCTTAATCCATTGAAATCCATTGATGAGCAGATTTTAATATTTCCTTCATAATTCAAGCCAATGACACAAGTGTTAGGTTGACTCCTGCTTTGTTCAATAACTAAACAGTAAGTCATCGTTAAGTGTGTGTCCAATTATAAACCTACATGGACACCTACTGAACACAGAGGGAGCATCTCTCAACAGGAAAAATATTAGTTGTGCTCTCCACATAGAATGGCAAGAAGAAATCCATTGATGAAAGAAAGACAAAATAAGCTGTCTGTGCAGTTCAGGTCACATGTTTGAGTCTTTAACAAATATCTATGAATGCTACAAACCATCTCTGAGTCTGAATAATTATAATTCAGATTCACAGTGTAAATGTGACATTACCAATCATTGACTGTCCCCTAGGTGTAACATGGTGGTAGAAGTATCATGCTATGGGGAAGCTTTTGCTCAATAGCGACAGATAAGATGTTCAAAGTTCAGTGAAAGATGGATGAAGCTAAATGAAGAGCAAAAATCTCATTCTATAAATATCCAAAGCTAACAGTAAACCTAAGAAATCAACTACTAACAAAACATGGCAATAGTATTTCAAAGCCCTTTAAAGAAACACAAATAATGACAATCTGAATAAAAGCTGAGCAATGCAAAGCAAAATGTCTATCCCTCCTGCTTAGCAGTGATCAAGACAATAGTAACATTTCTCCTTTTCTTTCTTTCTCTCTCTCTCTCCAGTGTCTTTTAATTGAAGTGAAGTTCAACAGTCGTCATGGCAGATGAAGCGGACATGCGCAATGAGCTGGCCGACCTGCAGACACGTGCAGACCAGATCGCTGATGAGGTACATTTTCAAAACACATAGGACAAGTTATTTAAGGACGCACAATTGTATTTTTCTAATTTTAGAATAATATACCTAACAACATGTGCTGTAGTTTCTGGCAACTACAGAAAACAAATAAATCAGAATGAACAAAGTAACAGCATGGAAGAATAGCACAGGGACAGACAGAACACAGAATGTGAGGCTAAATATGGTCTGCACTGAAAAGAGCATTGCTTTGTGACATGCCAATTATAATTTGACATTTCAAAATGACCTGTTCTTGTAAGGACACACAAATGTACTACCAAAGCTCCCAGACTTTCAGACACAGTACCTATAATAATTCATCAGCTTCTTGTTTCAGCAGTTGGTTCTGAAAGTCTCTTTTCTTCTCAACTGTAAATCGTTGTAGGGAGGATTAGGAAGAACTTTGGCCTCTTTAATGAGTTGAGTGGAGCTCAGGAAGTACAGATAATTCAGTGCATCAGAATAATAGGATGGCTCAAATGGCCTCATTAAAAATTCATGAGGAGATAATGCAGGGCCAAAAGGCAACCATGGATGGAGTTTAAAAAGTTAGAGAGGCAGAAGAAGAAAAACTAGACAAGAGAAATTTTGAATGAAAAGAGGGAGCAGGGCTTAGGAATGAATGACTTTGGAGAAGGTTTTTAAGGATTAGTAAACAAAAGGTAGAAATCTCACAATCAATAAGTATAAGGACAAGAAATAACCTGTGTTAATTACATTACAGGATATCTGCCCACATAATCTGTTTTCTGTTCTCCAGCTTATTACCAAAGACTCCTAAAGAATTTGTTTTTTACAGAAAGTCATTGAGATGTCCCTGTGATATGTATTGCAGATCGTGCACTGTATCTGCTTTTTGTGCACTCTCAGCTGATTTGTTTTCTCTATTTACAGTCCCTGGAGAGCACTCGGCGTATGCTGGCTCTGGTGGAGGAGGTGAGTCCAAACATTCAATCACATGCATTTTGTTAGCATTTACAAAACCTCATAATGATCAGTTGTGACATTTACATTTCTATCTTTTGCAAGTGTAGCAAAAGATTGTATATTCAAAGCATTCTTTCAGCATAAAATTTTTATTTGTAATCTGAAACTTCACAATAATTTAACAAATTTCACATTGAACCTGATGTTTTGTGTTATCTAAAAATGTGTGAATATTTGCAATATAAGATAAAGAGATTAATTACTTTGTATTAGGATCCAGGCTTTGCTTATGTCAGAACCAAAACAAAGAAATGCTAATGGATTTTATTATTGCGAAGAAAGTTTAATTTATCAACAACTCTCTCTCTCAGTTTGATGGCCTTAATACAGCTTCTAATTAACAGTTTGATAGATTGATGTGGTATTTTTGTGAAACCCAAGATGAGTGTATACAATATACAGTTTCAAACACATCCTGGTAAATTATATCATTGTTCTTTCTGATAAAGCTTATGATTAAATATCTCTTCCTATTTTCCTTCTATAATCATTCAGTCTTACATGTTGGGCTTCTTGTTTCTGAGGCTTCTTCAGATAATCTGACTCCAGCCTCTGGACAAGCTCATATATTTTAATAAGACAAAACAGGGGATGGAGTAAGGTCTGCAGCTGACCTGATCTGTTTTCATCTCCACAGATAAGATTTTTCATTGAATGGATGGATATCTGACTTTTAATGTTAATGCCAAGAGAATGCCACTTAGTTGTTCCAATCATCTCTAAAATGTCCGGAGATTGGTCTGTTTGTAAGTGTTGATATAAACAGCGATGAACATTTTGAGTTTACAGCATTCAGTATTTTATACATCTGTCACAAAGTAATTCAGCTGATGTCTTTCTAACATCCATGATACTCTGGGATGCCCTTAAGCACTTGCTAGTACACTGTGACCGCTGCGCAGAGGGCTTACAGTGAAGCTTATGCTAATTGAATAAGCGATCAGAGCAGTGAAAACACACTTGTTCTGTTTCTCATCTCAAATGTGTTTACTTAGGCCTGGCCAGGTTTGGTTTTAATCCAAACTGTTCCTAAATAAAATATGTTTAAAACATATTATGCTGTGGCTTCATGGAGTCCTGCTAAGGAATAGCAACCAGCTTGCTAAGTCTTTTCCAATCCTTCAAACTTTAAGGTTTAACTTGTTAGATAAAGTTAACGGATTGCATTCATCTCCGGGTTTTCTGCTCAGAGCTCAGCACTCTCGCTGTCATGAGAAGATTAACTTGTTTGTGAGCTCCACAAGTGCTGGAAAGTAGATTTTGTAACCTTTGAACCAAGATGGCTTCCTGAGTGGTAAGGAGAAAGCAGAGGTTTTTGAAACCCCTTTTTGATGGTATTGAGGTCTTAGAAGTTGAGACTGATTGTTTACAGGATGTTTTCTAAGCTGTTAGATAATATAAAACACATGTTAACATGAAATACAATGATTAACATAGGTTTATATACATAAGTCCATATACTCTCCAGTTTTATATACTTTAATCTGTGTATTAAGCAAATGGGTCTCTCTTGACTTTTTTTGCTAATCTGACAGTCATGTTAGGTCAGAAATCTGGTTTGAAAAAAGTTTTTATAAAGTGTTTCCTAAAAAGTGTCAAAATGTGCTGCGCTTTTTATTTCATTTAAAAAAATACTATAAAAAGTTTCTGAAAACTCTTATCTTTACCGGAGGCCTGCAGTGGCCATAAATGGAAAAAAAAAAAAGATAAAATGTGAAGAACCGGTATAAGGTGGATATTAATAAAGAGAACAAGACCGAGGCACACAGCAAACGGCTGGAAATGAAATGAGAGGAGTATGAAAGATGAAGAGAAAGATACAAAAAAGTATCTAAGGATATAAAGCTTCCACAGCCTTGGAAACACTTATTGTAAAACTTTCCAAAAAAAATTCTACCCAGCTTTGTGGATGAAGAACTTTAAAGATGAGTCTAACAGCCGAGTACTGGGCCAGCAGCAGCAGCAGGTGTCTGGGGCCCACATATTTGTTATTTTTATGTTCCAAACTTATAAGCATGTATCAGTCGAGGTGTTTTAATTTGTTGGGTTTCTGTGACGATAACCAACACACAGCTATCTATAAGTATTACATCATATCCCCTCCTCTGATCAAGCTCTTGACTCCAGCTGTGTGAGAATTAAATTATTTAAGTGGATGCTCCGGGTTTCCTTTGTTTTGCTGTATTTTCCTGATTGCATTGCCTGTGCTATTTGCTAGAACAGTTTGAGTCTTGTTTTGAGAATAAAGACATTTCAAGAAAGGTGCTGGTCACCTGGCCTCTTCTCCATTTTGGGTACGACCTTTTGAACCAACATCTAGCCCTCTGCAATGGGATTAGGCTGAGGAGTTAGAGACTTGCCCCAAATTTACCATGCCTTAGCTAGTATGATGCATAGGTCTAACTATCAATCAGTTCGTAAAATAAATGTATAGAATTAGGACCAAACATTACTCTAACAATAACAATATTTATTGTTACTTTATGTTTTGTAAAGTTCAGGTTAATCACCTGTTTTAAGGAGCAGTGCCTCTTTTGCGATCAAAACAGCTCTCACCACTAGAGTTATAAATGTGATGTCATTTCTTTAATCTTACAATGACATTACAGATTATGGTCATAGAGTGACTTAGTGAGTGGCAAAAAGACTCCAGACAATAGTTGTGGACTTTGTTTGGCAAGCTTAAGACAAGACAGTTCATCTTATCTCTTCTCATTTGCAGTCCTAATATCTAGGATGTTTATTGAGGAATTGCTTAAGGCGCAACATTTGTTAGTGCTACAGTTAGTACCATTGTCTTTCAGAAAAAAAATCTTGGGTTTCAGTCCGAGCCAGCGAGTTCAAAGTCTGGCTTCTTAGTGTGGTCCAAAAACCAACATGTCAGGTTGGAATCTCTAAATTGCATAGTCCAAAAAAAAAAAATACATTAACTAATGTTTTGGTGTGTTCGGTACAAGAATCTATCTTAATTCAAAGACGACAGAAACCACAATT
Organism: Girardinus metallicus; assembly: GCA_903067095.1. Classification (NCBI taxonomy): domain Eukaryota; kingdom Metazoa; phylum Chordata; class Actinopteri; order Cyprinodontiformes; family Poeciliidae; genus Girardinus; species Girardinus metallicus. The sequence goes on along the minus strand of CAEGAE010012584.1, from coordinate 5,592 downwards.
AATCCCAAAGGATCTTTATATAAGTTGTGGTTTCTGCCATCTTTGGATTGATCTAATCTTTCACAGACACCCATTAAACTGACTGGATGAACTGGCTGTGATGAGCCTGATAAACACCTTAGACAGCTTTTAATGTGAAAAAAGCTGAGAGCTGCTGTGTAGTTTTTGTGGAGTCACTTTCATTTAAGGATGCATGTGTCCCAGAAAGAATTGCAGTAGAACAAAATAAGCAATATTATTGTCTATTATACACAGAGTGGACATCTGTGTATAATAGATGAATGCATCTGCTTTATGTGAACAAAGGGACTTTGGTTTTGTGCCCTATCATCAGAAAAATAGATCATTTTATTTATTTTTTTTTTAAATATGGAGGTTTACTTTAGATCAAGCATTGCTATTAGAAGCAAAGGAAAAATATATTTCTACTATAGTCATGAAAAGCACCTTTCATGTGCATATTCTTAGACGATTATTTTCGGAAGACTGCTTAACAAGACCAGGTGATTCACTGTAAGGTGTGAAAAACTTGACTGCATATATGCGTGAGCATGTGTGTGAGTTTTGCTGGCTGTACATGGAAGAGTGAAGTCACCTCACATTATGCCAGCTGGCATACTCTGATATCCTGTCCTGTAGTTTTGAAATCTCAACCTGTCTGTGATTTCCCATGATTCCCTCTGGGTAAACAAGCAGCTCTCTCATCTAAAATTATTGACCTGCACATTTTAGCAGAGCTGAACACCCGCAAGCGTTAATGTGATCACAATGCACTCAACAAGCCATTTCTTTTTTTTAAATTACATCTTCAGTCTTCCCGAAATAAAAATCTGTCACCACAACCAGCATATATTTCACTCATTCCAATCTAAGGCAGACATTTATTTCAGTCAGTTTGTGTGACATAAACATACGAGACACGTCTGTGCCTGTGTGACATCTATAACTGTTCTAAGAAGGTCACTGCACACTTTGAACAAAATTAACTCATGCATGAACAGAATGGCCTCCGGACTTTAATATCTGTGGTGAAACAGAACCCTGGAGAGTGCAAAACTGTTGTTTAGTCACATGCACACAGTGGTTAGCATAGTTATTGTATGCTCATTGAAGTGTGATATCAGATAATGAAGCTCCTGCTGAGAGAAACAACAACACAGGCATGTTGCGGGTACATGTGTTATTATATTTCAGATTGTGCCAGCTTTCTAAGTCATACCAGAATGTTCTATTATAATAGCAATGTATTTGACTCTCTGGGAATGAAACATAAAACATTTACCTTTCGACCCCAGGAATCTGTGCAAGAAAATGCAGGAATATATTTGTGCAATGTTTTGCCTATTTTTAATGTCTGAGTAGCTTTGAACTTTTATTTTAACCAAAGATTTTGGTAAAAATGTTGCTCATTTTAAACAAGCGAAGTTGAAATACAAAAAGTCCTTTAATTGTCAGACTACCAATGTTCAAAACTTGGAAGTGAACTTAGCTTAGCTCAAAACTGAAGGTAGCACTTGGCAAAGGCAGGGTAAGTTTATTGTTTCAGCACAGTAAAGCCAGTAAATGAAAGTGCTTTACAGAAAAATAATGATACACGCATAAGGACAGTTAGATAAAAAACACGAATTACATCAAAGCAGAAACAGAAAAACTGAAGCATCAGAACAAACAAATCAGAAAAACAATTCAGACTTTCCTTTTAAGTTTCATCTATTGACAAAACTGGGTTTAGATCAATCATCTAAGGACTAATCGGATGTGATCTATTTTCCAAGTGTTGCCCAGAACTCTGGGAGCAGCGTATTGATTGAGCTTCAACTGCCTGGTTGACATTTTTTAAAATTTATTTATAGAGACATAGTAAAACTAAAAACTATACTACAATCACCTACACTTTTGAAAATAAGCTCACACAAAACTGCTTTCAATGAAACTTTTTATTCAGGCAATGTTGTTAAGATGACAGTAAGTCTGTATTTATTGTAAACCCACACTCTCTTAACTGGTTATGAAAAGGACACAAAAAATATAGAAGTTTGTTACATTTTCAAATCATTATCATCTGATTTTGGCGATGCTTATTGGTATTATTATACCAGCGACCCAAGAACAAAGCCTTGAGAAACTCCAAATTTGATCTTTTTGTCATTCTGTTTTTTTGTATGATTAAACGTCTTACATAAACAAGTTCAAATTTTTTATAAGACCTGTTTATTGTAAAGACTTTTCATAAAACAAACAATAAAATACAATAAAATATTAAAAGTTCACATTGAAAACAAAATAACAACCAAACATCCCTAAAATCACAGGAAGCTTTTTACATTTGTGTGGCAATACACATCATGAGTCTAAAGAAAGGCAAATAGATTTCAACATAAAATGTAATAAACTTTAGTCTAAATATAAAATAGTTCTCAGCATTTTTAGAAAAGGTGCAATGTCAGGATGTGTTTTCAATCAAGTTGTTTCTGCCGGATCAGCTTTTTAAATGTGATTTCAAATCGTAATGTGAGTAGTTTTTGCTGTCCTGATATTTCTGCTCCATTCTGCTTGGTTTGCCGATACTCATCTTTCACTTTTATTCCTCTTTTTTCCCTTTCTCTCTTTTCCTTGATACCCTCTCTTCACTTCTTTGTCTACCCATCTGTCAGAGTAAAGATGCCGGCATCAGGACTCTGGTCATGTTGGATGAGCAGGGAGGTAAGTTCAGAAGGAGAGTTTGATCCAGTCTTCCCTGCTCCTGATTCGCTCTTGCTGCCTGTAGGACCATCGAAGCGCTAGAATATGAGACACGTTTGAATTATTTTATGCATTATTCAGTCAATGTCTCGAACACTAACATTAACCAGAGTCTGCACTAATATGGCTAACAAGATTATACTTTATACTGTTATGGAGGTAGTTCTCTGCTTTGCCTCATCCTGCACTCAATCAGACAAAATACTGTAAATGATGAGTAAAAATCAATGACCATAGGTGAAGCATTTAGAGTCATTTTTAACCCAAAGAGCTAGATGTGTAACATCTAAATTTTTTTTTTTTTTTACGTATGTCACATCGGAAACCTCTCAGGTTTTTAGCAAGTCTATATTACAACCATGTAATGTGGAGGATCAGTGTTTGGAACTTGACCCATTTCAGGGAATATTAGTCAGTAAATCTCATCTTCCATTGCACAGATCTTAACTGACTGAAGATCATATTCTATAAATTTGTCTGTTCAATTGAACAGAAGTATCAGAGAAAAGTTCTGTCAGCTGTTTTAACATCCAAACATTGTACAAATGAATGAGTGTGTAAAAATCCATTCATTTCTGAATGCGATGTGCCATTTGTGCAGTCATCCACTTACAATGAGCACAAATGGACCAGCCTATTTAACTGATAATCAGGATCACTTCAATAATAAAACAGTTTCACTTCTTTGTAATAAAAGTGCTAAAATATTAGGAATGGGTTAAAATGTGTGCTCAGCAACGGATAGAAAACAAAGTCATCTATCCGTTTGCTGAAGAGAGCAAAGTGATCCTCTGTGGATAGTTCATCAGAAAAACTGATGATGTATGTTTCAACGACAACTCCCTGCACTTCAGGCTTAAAGGACAGAGGGACAATCAGTCAGAGGGTTGCGCTATGGGATGAATGTTGAACAGATTCTTAAAGAAAAGGAGATTTAATGCTTTCTTGATGCATCTCAAAAGTAAAATATTTTTGTCAAGAATGAAATATTATTGTTTTGGCTATGTGAAGAACAAGGCTACTATTAACTGTGGCTGTTTTTACAGAAAGTTACTACTAAACAATGAAAAGTCCTGTTTTATTCTAAAACCTTTGCATTAGACAACAAAGGATAGAGGTTTGCCTTACAGAAAAATTGTGACAAACACCAAGAAAATGACTTAACTTTGAAATAAACATATGGATGTTTAAAGACTTGAATAGAAAGAATACATGTCTTACTAAAAGTCATACCAATATATATGAAAGACATGTATGTTTGCAGGGTTTTTGTTTTTTGCTGTGTCCCTGACAGAGCAAGCTAATTGGCCAGTCAAAACAACAGATAGCCTGTTATCCTCCTCTCTCAAGTTTTCCTGCCTCTCTGAGGAACTGCTGCTACAGTGCACAGCTAACCGCTGTTATCACAGGACACCAATCAATTCTCAGACTTAATTTCCTCCGCCCCCAAGCTAATGTCCCCCATACCTGATCCCTATCTCCCTCTCAATCTATCTTCCTCATCTTTTCTCCACTGATGCTGTTTTCAGTGTTTGTTTTCTTTCTTGGTCCTCTGCTCTTCTCCTCTTTGTTGGTTCGTTTTTTGTTTTATGTTTATCTTTATGTGACTGTGTCTGTGGTAATGGTGTGACTATTCCCAATCTCCTGTCTTTGACAGAGGCTGTTAGAGGTCCTGTCTGATTTGACCCATTATTTACTTCCTGTTGCATGAAAAAAAAGCTTGTAACAGCTTGCCAGGCATGTCATCATTAATACAGCCTTGCTTGGCTTTAAACAGGGTGTGACTAATTCCTTTGCCCTTTACACACAAGGCTGTATGCACGCATAAAGCTCACACATAGGAAGACATATGTCACTCCTTCCAGTCATCTATTACCTGTGGTGGAGGTGTCACAGATGTTATTGAGCCCCTCCATGCTTGGCTCGCACGATGGCCTACATTTCAACAAGACTGACAGCTGATGGATTATGGTTCTGGCTTAGAGATCGTCCTGTAACTCCAAATTGTACGTGTTCTCTCAAACTGCATTGATGCCCAATAAAAACAGTTGCTTTTATGAAATTTCTAATATTGTCTTACTTATTACAAGACAACCCACTGCTTTTATTAAATGTTTTTGTTTACTGTCTATGGTGAGAATGAGAAAAATATTCATTGTTGTTCTCTTTGTTATTTAGATGTGGGTAGTAAATAGTTATATATACTTTAGTAACTTTTTGAGAACAAAAAAATTACTTCTAGGAGTAGTTTTATTGCACCGTTCTCTTTAGTTTTACTTTCATTTTATTCTACTGTTAGCAATGTTTTGTACCTTGCATTCAAGGTGTACCTTGTATTCAGAACCTTAAAACATTTTCTTATTTCACTATATTGCAGTAACAAGCTTCAGTGTGTACGTCAATACTTATATGAAGAAAATATAGCTTTCCTTGCTCTGTAAATGCATTTATTACATTTATCAAGTCAGTAAACCAAATTAAAATATGCAACCTAGGGACGTTAGCAGTTTAAATGTCTCCATCAAAGGCCAGATTCAAAGAACAGTTGTTCTTTTTTTTGTGGAAATGAAACTAAATGATGAGGCATAATCAATACTAGGGCTGTTGTAAACAAATATTTTAGTAATCGAGTAATCTATTGATTATTCTTAAGATTAATCGGGTAATCGGATAAAAAAAGATTAAATAAAACATTGGTAAATCTAACATTACAGCAGTGTTACTATCGCATATCAAAACAGTCCAATTTTTCACATTTGAGCTTCTCTAACAGTTACTTTTCTGTAGTTTAGAAAACTAACCTGTAACAATAATAGCTCACTTTGTTAACTTGAAGAAAAGTTATACAAA